>CAHIKZ030003945.1:0-35000 GCA_903632075.3 Acanthosepion pharaonis
TGGTGAATAAATAATAAGATTAAAGTGTAGTACGCTACCTTTGTGAGCTTCCGGTGCTTTTGTCGAGAGTGTTACTCTTCGGCGCGATCCCGTTTCCGCGGTCGATCCGCCCTGTGAAGTCGTATCACTGTTCTGCCTTGGCCCTGTTTAGGGACTCCGTCTTCGCCAAGTGATACACTTTGGCGCGATCCCGTTTCCGCGGTCGATCCACCCTGTGAAGTCGTATCACTGTTCTGCCTTGGCCCTGTTTAGGGACTCCGTCTTCGCCAAGTGATACACTTTGGCGCGATCCCGTTTCCGCGGTCGATCCGCCCTCTGAAGTCTATCACTGTTCAGTCTTGGCCCTGTTTAGGGACACCGATCAACTCTATACGCCTGAACCAGCTACGTTCGCCGATCAACTCTATTCGACCGAACCAGCTACGTTCGCCGATCAACCCTATACGACCGGGACCAGATCAACTATATACGACCGAACCAGCTACGTTCGCCGATCAACTCTATACGACCGAAAGCTACCCTAAACAACAAACCAGTTATACCGGACCCGACACCGATTTAAACGCATTAATAAATTCGACGTTATTGTTCCAAAAACCTTTGCCTTTGTCCCCTCATTGTCTTGGCTGTTCACATTTTTCTTCAAAAAGCTACATCCTACTCGGCCCCGCAACAACTTTTTCAATGAAATTGAAATGCTACTATTTTTAAACAAAAAACCAAAGTCCAAAAAAAGGAGATTAATGCGTTTTTAAGGTTTTTAGCCCAAATTTTTGGCATTAAAGATAGTCATTGCTTTGATACAATTTTTCTACTATGAACAGAACCCGCCACTTAAAAATAATTAAAAAAAAATTCATTATTTTTTTCAGTTCTGAAAAATATCGTACCTGGAATGTCGACTAATAAATGCTGATAAACAAAAACTATTTCCCTAATTTTGCGAGCTGACAAGTTTCCATCAGTAGTGAACATAACTCTTGTTACTATTGAATATATTTCACTGAGTAATTCTATGGAAATGTTGGTTTCTGACTCTTTCACTCTTCTTCAGTATCCTCATTTATACCATTCTCTCTTTTAGACAAAAAATGTCATCTTGTGATATCAATACAGAAAAACAAACTGATTTTTTATTTGCAACAGAAAAGTCATCTCCCTTGGAAATTTAACATTAACAATCGGACGGGAAAAATAAATTATTATTTTTTATTTTTATTTATGTATCTACAAGAGAGAGAAATGAACAATTTATTTTCATTTAGTTTCAAATTGTATTTAAAAAACAAAATAGTTGTAGCCTAATTGGTTGCCATGACAACCATTTTGAGCGGGAATAAAAGTGAAACAAGCAGACGATAATAAAAAACAAAAAAATGATTCAAAACAGTCGGAGATTTTGTCCAGGAAAATGGATGTGCTTTACTTTTATCGCAAATTCGTATTTTTTTTTTTTTTTTTTTTTCTTGCGGAATTGAAAAACAATTATTTCTGGGTCATAAAAAGAAAAAACACATGAGTACAGAATTTATACATTTTTTTTTTTTTTTTTGTTTGTTTCAAATGGAAATCTCTCGGATTTGGCCAAACTTCGAACTTATTTCAGTTAATTTCCAAAGAGAAAAAAATTCATTTCTATCTAAGAATTGTTTGCTTTATTTTATTTTGGTGGCAATGAAAGAACTCTTCTACAGAGATGTTGAGTGAAAAGCATTTAAGAATCCGAAGGGGAAAAAAGAGGAGGAATTGGTAATGGAATGAATTTGCCTTTTTATTTTTCTTTAATTCATAATAATAAAAATAATTTCTTTCTATGCATGTTGTTCAGATTGATACATTTTTATATTTTTCATTATATAATTTCTTAACGAATAAAATTTATTCAATAAATGTTTAGTATTTTCCTCTTTACAATCTCATCAATTATAATTGTCTTTTTCTAAAATGTCTTTCTTTTGTTCTTTGTATTTATTTTCTTTCATTTTCTCGATGCAATTCTATGTGAATGCAACTTTATGACTTTCCCTATTTCTTCAATATTATTGCTTATTGCTTTAGTCATTTGTAATTTTGTATTGTCTAAACTCAAAATATATTTTGCCTCTTGTTCGTGTTCATTTTCAGATATTTTCATTGTGCAATTGTCTGAAAATAAAACTTTAGGATTTTCTACTCTTCAGTTTCATCAACAACTTAATGGGTCATTTATTTCTCTCTTTAAGACGGATAAAATGCCTTTTTTGTCTTTTTCAATATCATCACAGGTTGGTTTCATCATCTGTTACTTTATTTTTAGAATGTCCGTCTGGCAAATTCGGTTATAAATGTCAGAAGACATGTCATTGTGCTGACAATTCCAAATTTAATAAAACAGACGGGCGATGTCTTGATGGAAAATGTGAACATGGATACCGAGGAAATAACTGCCAAACACGTAACCGTACGTGTTTCGCAGTTAGAATGTTTCTCTCTTTTTCCTAATAAAAATTGCGAAAGAAATTGAAATGTATATAATGAACTCAATATTTAATTTGAAGAAAACAAGTCAGTGTCTTATTTTTGTCCACTGTTTTCTTGGAAAACAGCATATAGCGTAAATGAAAAATGCCACAAACTTAAAGAAAATAAAGTATTATCGTCAAAATGCTTTGTTATTATTTAGAGAAAGAAAAAGTATTTTTTAATTATTTTTTGAAATTTTTTATATTTTCTAACACGTTCGAAATTTTGGTTAAGTCGTCTTGTTTACGTCATCGCGGCGACGTTTAAAATAACATAGTTTTTTTTTTGCGTTTTTTTACCGTTGAAAAACATATTGATTTGGAAATTTTTGTAAAAATAAAATAATTGTCCAATCTTAATGAAATTTTCAGGACTTATTCACAAATGAATGAAATTATTTTGGAGAAATTTTGGTAAAAATTATATTTTTTTTAAAATATGTTACCCCACATTTACTTAATTTAATGAAATTTCGCCCAAAACCTTTTTGGTTCCTGAATTTTTTTTTTTTGTTAAAAGTAGGAGTCTTCGAAGATGGTAAATAACCTAATTTTCTTTCACAAATTTGAGCTACTTAGCTGAAAATCTGCTCTGAATTGAAAAATAATGAATCTAATAAAAATGATATTCCTTTTAATTGCTTTTGTAAATAAGTAATATTAAGGACATTATTGTCTGAAGAAATAATTTTTTTTCTGATGAATAATTAATTTTTACAAGAATTTTTTCGTTTTTAAGAAATTTTAATTATAATAATTTATAATAGTTTTAAATCGTGTAAAGCTCTGTATTAGGAGGGTTCCTCGATATTATGTACTAATTAAGTAGAAAAAAAATTTACGAATCCAAAATTGCTAAGTTAAATAAATTTAGTTGCGCTACTTTTTTAAAAATAATTTTTTTATGTTGTATTTTTTTACTAATACATTCCTTATTTCCAATGTATGATATACAGAAATTGCCATTATTATAAAAGGTCATGTGATCTAGGGTTTTGTCCTTTACGTGGCCTTTTCAAAACATTTCGTTCGTTACTACAAGTCGTATTTTCGTTCAAAAGTTTAAACTTTAAATTTTAAATTATTTTTTTTCATTTACTATTTCACTAAATAATTTTATTTTATGTATTGTATTGTGTGTCATACTCAAATATAATAATTTTTAAAAACTTAAAAAATTATGTCATTTATGGTCATCAGTAGTAGCTGTCATCTTTTTTCGTCAATCAACCATTATCAATGAGATCGAACAGATGAACGGGACCGCTCGTTAATAATTTGGTTGTATATTATATTTTTTATGCTATAAGTAACAAAGATTTCTTTTGAAATCTTTAAATTTTTTAATTTTACTAAAATTTCAGAATTTTTTAAATATTTAAAAATTGTCAGAATTTTTTAAATTAAATATTTTTTAAATTTAAAATTTCTTAAAATTAAGAAAATGGCCGTTTTTAAGAAAATTTTAAAATTTGAAATTAAATTTTGACAATCAAATGTATATAGTTTCTATCTGAAATACACCAGAATTGTTTTAATTATAGAAATCGTAAATTTAGTTATTAAACTTTCAATTAAAGCTAAATGAAATCTTCAAGAATGTTTTTTTCATTATAAAAAAATTCATTTTTAAACTTAGGTATCGAAAATTTATGCCGAAATAGTGGAGGTTTTTAGATTTTTTATTCGAAGTTTATTCTTTTATCTTCTTTTTTAAATTTCGTTGCTGGATTGAAAATGTTCATAAAAATGGATGTCATTGGAAATATTCTTCACCCTCTGGAAATATTAAGATAAAAGATCCGTTGAATGAATTGGAAATAATTTTCTATCACTTTTGTTAATCCGATAGAAATTATATTTTAGACATGAATTTTTTTTACTCATTAATTGTATCTGAATCTAAAAATTCATCTTTGTTTCTCTTTTTTGTGATGAATTGAAAGAATTAATTGATTATTCATGAGAAATTCTTTTAAAATGTTTAGAATGTCCACATGGACGTTATGGAAATGATTGCAAAGAAGGATGCCATTTTATCCTGTGTACAACATGTACCTGTGCTGATGGATGGAAGGGAAAATTTAATGAAGGTAAGTCAAATAAAATGTCCATCTTTATTAGATTCCATTTAAATATTCAATATACTTGACTATTTTTATTTATTGACCAGAGAACTAAATATAATTTTGTATTTGGGAATTATAAATATTTGTGTCAGTAATAAATTTGACTTAATTTATTTTTGATTAACACAATTTCTATGAATCAGTTGCAAATCCAATAGAAGTTGAATTTTAAGAACATCAATGTCTTTTCTTTTTGTTGTAATGAATTGGAAGAAGTCATTGATTATTCAAGAGAAATTCTTTTACATTTATAGCATGTCCATATGGACGTAATGGACCATCTTGCAGAGAAGGATGCCATTGTAGTGATCTTAGGTACTGCACATCTACATCATGTACCTGTGCTGCTGGATGGATGGGGAATGGTTGCAATGAAGGTAAGTCAAATAAAATGTCCATCTTTATTAGATTCCCATTCAAATATTCAATATACTTGACTATTTTCATTCACTGCTAAACAAATAATAACATTTTCTATGTTTTTTTTACTTTTCTTAAACAGAAAATGAAAAAAAAAGAAACTCATTATCTCAAAATCTTTCAATATGAATTAATTTGTTCGTTTTTACGACTTCGTTTTATTTATTTATTTTTTTTCTTTTCTTTCATTCTCCTCTTGACTCCTTCAACAATCGAGTAATTAGGCGAGGGCTTAATCCTGGGTGACAAAGATTGCAGGATATCAGTTTTTATTTCTTAGGGAATGAATGTTCTCTCCCTTGCACTTTTGATAATGACGATAATAATAATAACGAAAACGATATGACGGACATAACTAAAAATATTATTTTATTGGCAACGAAAGAACTCGAGTGCATAAATGTTAAGTGAAAAGAATTAATATTTAAGAATCCGAGAGGGGGGGTGGAATTGGTCATCGAAAAAATTTGCTTTTATTGTTTTTCATAATTTTAATTATATTTAAAAGAAAAAAAATATACATAAGGAATGACGACTCTTGAAACATTTCAGGCAGAAGAATTTTGGAAAAAGACATCTTTTACTGCCAGAGATTTATAGAACCAAAAAATAAATTTCAACCTCAGAAATCAAAATACATTTCTTGCCCTTTCTTCAGATTCGTATATTTTCAGTTTCACTTTGTAATTTATTAGGGAATTAATGTTTTTTTTTACTAATATCCTCTTTTCAATTTCATCAATTGTAAGTTTTATTTAATTGTCTATTTCTCTAAGATTAATAACATTTCTTCTTTATTTAAGTTCTTGTCTATTTTTCTTTATTTTCTTGATGCAATTCTAAGCGAATGTAACTTAATCACTTTCCGCTTTTCTTCAATATTAGTTTTCATTATCATCTCAGATTGGTTTCATCATCTGTTACTTTATTTTCAGAATGTCCATTTGGCAAAGAACAGAAGACATTGTGCTGGACAATTCCAAATGTAATAAAAGAAGACGGGCGATGTTCTGATGGAAAATGTGGACCTGGATACACAGGAGATAAATGCCAAAAACGTAAGGAATATTCTCTAAAAACTTGTTTCTGCCTTTTTTGCCTTAAGAAAAATGCGAAAGAATATGAAATATATATAAATAATGAAGTTCAATGTTTAATTTGAAGAAACCAGTCAGTGTCTTATTGTTTATTTTATTAGAAGTTTATTCTTTTTATTTTTCTTTTTTTAAATTGGTCTGCATGGATTTTATAGAAATGTCTATGAAAATGGATGTCATTGAAATATTTTCACCTCTGAAATATTTTTCCTATAAAAAAGATCCGTTGAATTAATTGGAAATAATTTTCTATCACTTACTTGTTAATCCGATAGAAATTATATTTTAGAAATGATTTTTTTTACTCATTTAATTGTATCTGAATCTAAAAATTTATCTTTGTTTTCTTTTTGTGATGAATTGAAAAATTAATTGATTATTCATGAGAAATTCTTTTAAAATGTTTAGAATGTCCACATGGACGTTATGGAAATGATTGCAAAGAAGGATGCCATTGTAAATATCCTGTGTACTGCACATCTACATCATGTACCTGTGCTGATGGATGGAAGGGAAATGGTTGTAATGAAGGTAAGTCAAATAAAATGTCCATCTTTATTAGATTCCCATTTAAATATTCAATATACTTGACTATTTTTATTTATTGACCAGAGAACAATATAATTTTGTATTTGGGAATTACAAAGTATTTGTGTCAGTAATAAATTTGACTTAATTTATTTTTGATTAACACAATTTCTATGAATCAGTTGCAAATCCAATAGAAGTTGAATTTTAAGAACATCAATGTCTTTTCTTTTTGTTGTAATGAATTGGAAGAAGTCATTGATTATTCAAGAGAAATTCTTTTACATTTATAGCATGTCCATATGGACGTAATGGACCATCTGCAGAGAAGGATGCCATTGTAGTGATTTAGGTACTGCACATTTCATGTACCTGTGCTGGATGGATGGGGAATGGTTGCAATGAAGGTAAGTCAAAAAAAAATGTCCATCTTTATTAGATTCCCATTCAAATATTCAATATACTTGACTATTTTCATTCACTGCTAAACAAATAATAACATTTTCTCAAATTTTTTTACTTTTTTAAACAGAAAATGAAAAAAAAAACTCATTATCTCAAAATCTTTAATATGAATTTTAATTTGTTCGTTTTTACGACTTCGTTTTATTTATTTATTTTTTTTTCTTTCTTTCATTCTCCTAGGACTCTTCTTCAACAATCGAGTAATTAGGCGAGGGCTTAATCCTGGGTGACAAAGATTGCAGGATATCATTTTTTTATTTCTTAGGAATGAATGTTTCTGCATTTGATAAATGACGATAATAATAATAACGAAAACGATATGACGGACATAACTAAAAAAATATTATTTTATTGGCAACGAAAGAACTCGAGTGCATAAATGTTATGAAAAGAATTAATATTTAAGAATCCGGAGAGGGGGTGGAATTGGTCATCGAAAAAATTTGCTTTTATTGTTTTTTTTTAATTTTAATTATATTTAAAAAAAAAAATATACATTTTTGGAATGACGAAAAAAACATTTCAGGCAGAAGAATTTTGGAAAAAGACATCTTTACTGCCAGAGATTTATAGAACTAAAAAATAAATTTCAACCTCAGAAATCAAAATACATTTTTTTTCAGATTCGTATATTTTCAGTTTCACTTTTTGTAATTTATTAGGGAATTAAATGTTTTTTTACTAATTTTCAATTTCATCAATTGTAAGTTTTATTTAATTGTCTATTTCTCTAAGATTAATAACATTTCTTCTTTATTTAAGTTCTTGTCTTTTTTTTTTTATTTTTCTTGATGCAATTTTCAGAAATTTTTAATCACTTTCCGCTTTTCTTCAATATTAGTTTTCATTATCATCTCAGATTGGTTTCATCATCTGTTACTTTATTTTCAGAATGTCCATTTGGCAAATTTGGTTATTAATGTCAGAAGACATGTCATTGTGCTGACAATTCCAAATGTAATAAAGAAGACGGGCGATGTCCTGATGGAAAATGTGGACCTGGATACACAGGAGATAAATGCCAAACACGTAAGGAATATTCTCTAAAAACTTGTTTCTGCCTTTTTTGCCTTAAGAAAAATGCGAAAGAAAATGAAATATATATAAATAATGAAGTTCAATGTTTAATTTGAAGAAAACAAGTCAGTGTCTTATTGTTTATTTTTATTAGAAGTTTATTCTTTTATTTTCTCTTTTTTTTAAATTGGTCTGCATGGATTTTATAGAAATGTCTATGAAAATGGATGTCATTGGAAATATTCTTCACCCTCTGAAATATTTTCCTATAAAAGATCCGTTGAATAAATTGGAAATAATTTTCTATCACTTACTTGTTAATCCGATAGAAATTATATTTTAGAAATGAATTTTTTTTACTCGTTATAATATTTAATTGTATCCGAATCTAAAAATTCATCTTTGTTTCTCTTTTTTGTGATGAATTGAAAGAATTAATTGATTATTCATGAGAAATTCTTTTAAAATGTTTAGAATGTCCACATGGACGTTATGGAAATGATTGCAAAGAAGGATGCCATTGTAAATATCCTGTGTACTGCACATCTACATCATGTACCTGTGCTGATGGATGGAAGGGAAATGGTTGCAATGAAGGTAAGTCAAATAAAATGTCCATCTTTATTAGATTCCCCATTTAAATATTCATTATAATTTGACTATTTATTTTATTTATTGACCAGAGAACAATATAATTTTGTATTTGGGAATTGAAAAGTACACCAAAGTAATAAATTTGACTTAATTTATTTTTGATTAACACAATTTCTATGAATCATTTGCAAATCCAATAGAAGTTGAATTTTAAGAACATCAATGTCTTTTCTTTTTGTTGTAATGAATTGGAAGAAGTCATCGATTATTCAAGAGAAATTCTTTTACATTTATAGCATGTCCATATGGACGTAATGGAACATCTTGCAGAGAAGGATGCCATTGTAGTGATCTTAGGTACTGCACATCTACATCATGTACCTGTGCTGCTGGATGGATGGGAAATGGTTGCAATGAAGGTAAGTCAAATAAAATGTCCATCTTTATTAGATTTCCATTCAAATATTCAATATACTTGACTATTTTCATTCACTTCTAAACAAATAATAACATTTTTATTTTTTTTCTTTTCTTAAACAGAAAAATGAAAAAAATCTTTCAATATGAAAATTTTGACGGTTTTTTTTCGTTTTACCACAAAATCATTTTCAAAATAATTTAAATGAATTAAATCAGGATATCAGTTTTTATTTTTCATTTTGACGACTTTTGAAATGACGATTATTAACGAAAACGATTTTTTTTTTTTATTTTTCAACTCATAAATGTTTGAAAAGAATTAATGACTCCCTCAGAAAAAATTGATCAAATGGGGAAGGAGGGGTTAAATATGCCAGGGGTGGAAAAGACATTTTTTATATAGAGATTTATAGCAACCACTGATTCATCTTATTCCAATCAACAATTGTAAGTTTGACATCTCTGTTAGAAGATGAAGTTCTTTTGTAGCTGGTTGACTGAAGGTTGTGAGATCATCTATGCATCTGTATTTATTTTCAGAATGTCCATTTGGAAAATTTGGTAATTTTTTTTTAAACCAAATGTAATAAAACAGAATTCTATGGGAACCTGGATAATTTTTACCTTGTTTTCGCCGAAAGAAAAAGAAATATATAAATTACAAACAAACTATCATCATTTTATGCTTATTAAAAGATCCGTTGAATTCTTTGGAAATAATTTTTATCACAATTAACTTTATATTTTGAAATGAATTTTTTTGACATTTAGTCAGGAATGGAAAAAATAAAAATTAATTAAATATTTTAGAAGTCCACAGACAAATGATTGCAAAAGAAGGATGCCATTTTTGTACTTTGTTGTGACCATGGATGATGAAATGATGATGATGAAGAATGTCCAATTAGTAAATAAACTTGACTTTTTATTTTTTAATTTTGTATTTGGGAAAAACTTAATTTATTTTTGATTAACACAAAAAACAAAAATGATTTTTTTCTTTTTGTTTAATGAAAAGAAAAGATTCAAAAGAAATTCTTTTACATTTATCATGTAAATTGATTAAAGGTGTCATAATGTACCTGTGCTGCTGGATGGATGGGAAAAATTCATGAGAGTCAAATAAAATGGATTTCCATTCAAATAAAACTTGACTATTTTCATTCACTTCTAAACAAATAATAAATTTTTTTCAAAATTTTCAAAATAATTTAAATGAATTAATAATCTTTTTGTTCATTTTGAAAATCAAACAAATCTGGGGGAAGGATAAAAAAAATATGAGCAAATCAATTCATCATCTAATTAAGAAGATGAAGTTTGACTGGTTGAGAAGGTTGTGAGTGATTATCAGTGGGTTAATTTTTTTTTTTTTAAACCACAAATTCTATGGCAATTTTTTACCTTTCATGCCAAAGAAATATATAAAATATATGCCAATATGACACCTTTTTTTCTTCATGGCATGACATTTTTTAAATAAATCGCATTTGAATAATTTAAAAGATTGTAACAAAAATTATTATTTTTTAATGTTAAACTTAAAAATAAAATAAAATAAAATCCGAAAAATCGAAATGGAAATCGATTTTTTTTTTCTGAAAATCAAACAAAAATATCGTTATTTCCCTGTTGTAAAAGTATTTGCTACCATTTTTTTCTAGGAAAACTTAAAATTTAGAAAGGTATACAAAAATCAGATTCAAAGAAATGAAAAGAAAACAAAAAAGTTTTTTTAATTTCAAACTAAACTTTTGAGGTTAAGATTCAAACAAAAGTTTCATTAATTTTGTTTTGAGGTTAAGAAACATCATTAGCCCCATAAAAGAAATATATAAATTACAAACAAATGATAAATCATATACAATTGTTGGAGACGTGCAGAGCTTATTAATGATGTTAGAAAGAATCAGAAGGAATTTGAGTGACTTTCTCAGCTGCATTCCCAAACAAATAGATAAACGAAATTTAAAAATAAAATGCAATTGAAAAACGAGACATATTCAATTAGAAATCAATACAACATTTATATACAAATCAAACAATATACAGACAGGATAATTGATGTATGTTGTGTAGGCGAAATGTGTATGCGGTTTCTTCAGATTTCAGAATGTCTCTCTTCGTAATTGTTCGTTCATTTGGAGTATTTTTGGTTTGTGTCGATATTTGCGATTGTTGAAGTGTCTTATAGAAAGAGTTCTTTAACCGTAATATTTTTATAAGGTCGTTCGTTCGTAGAGTTTACTTAGTAAGTAGTGAATTTGATTCACTTTAGATATAAGCAAATGTTGAGAAATGATGTACACAGAGTTGATTGAATCTTGATAGAGTATGAGTCAGCGATGTATCTTTTGGCACGGCAAAATTGTGATTCGTAGTGACGTGGTGTTTTTTGGAAAGTTCTCTGTGAATGCGTGTTACTGACTGTATGAAGTTGGTAATTGTCTTTAACGTCTGGTCAGCAATGACTAAGACGGGAGTCGGTGAATGTTACATCGTGAAACTTGGTAATTACTGCTCGGAAGGTTCACACGTTTTCTGTTTATATAATCACCGGGTGGTTCCCAGCGTAAGAGCGGGAAAACAGCTTAGTCGCGTGCAGGCGGTTTGATTGGTCGGAACTGACCAATCAGCAAGCCAGGTTGGAGGTGATTGACCAATGAATACTTGTTATATTGTCTGAAGGTAGAATTTGGCTTTCTAAATAGGATGAGTGCATTTCCTACAAAGAGGTAAGGCTGGTTATGTTGTGGAAGAGTCTACACAATAAAGCATGAACAAAAACAATAAAACGCTTTAGCATGCATTTAAAAAAAAAATTGTAAGAAATAAAGATAAAGACTCTTTAAATTGATTAAAGTGTCATGATGTGATATTCAGTTAGGGAGATAGAAATCAAATCTTTTTTTATTGCCTCTAAAATCAAGCAAAACCTTTGTTTCATTTCAGGCTGTGGAGAGAGAGAGCACCAATTAAATCAGCCTTGTCTGCATGTACTTCTTATATATATATATGTGTGTGTATATATATATATATATATATATATATATATATATATATATATAGCATGTATTTTGGCAGTATGTTTTCATTCAGACAGATTTTGTTAAATAATTTAGACACATTCTGTCTAAATATTTTCAATAAGATCCTTTCATATTCGCAAATAAGCTTTTTATGCGGTTGTTAAAAACACTGTGTTGACTCATATTGTATTTATTCCAAGTACTTTTGATATAGCATAATGTCATCATCAGTGAATTGTTAAATGTGGAGTAAGTATTTCGTGTTCATGGTTGTGAAGGACAAGAATTGTAGTATTCTGAAGATTACCATTTTTTTTATATATAGTCATGAACGCTGTGTCATGGCTGGTTAACAGACACCATTTAAGGGGAGGTAACTAGGTATGCAGTGGAAAAGTTACGGGCTTGAGTAGTTGCCAGATAAAGAAAAAATTATTAGTGACAAGTGCTAACATTTAAAGACTATTGTGGACATTTTAAAATGTTTGTGGAGTATTTGTAATTAATTTTATTGAGGTTTGGTTTCAGATTTTTGATATAAATAGCTTTGAGAATTTTTAGTTTGTGTTTATTCTTTTAGTGGGAAAGTACGGAGATATTTTCGATGAAGATTTTTCTGAATTGCGAGTGTGGACAGGTATAAATAAAGTAGAATAGACATCTTTTAATTGCGAATAAAAAATTCTTTAAGAAATATCACTATTTTACTATTTATTGCCAGTCAAATTAGTTCATATTTCAATACAACCCTACGAAAAAACATTTTTATAACCAGCATTATAACCAAGTTTGATGACCCTAGACTATTTCCTATACTAGCCTATATAATAATCTGACCCTGAATATCCCCAGTAATTGAAAAGTGACAATGGATAACCATTTTTATATGGTGAATTTCAAGGATACTTAAGTCTTCATGGTATAGTCCAAGTTAAAGGCATAGCATATTGGCCTCAATCCAATGAAGAAGTAGAAAGATTCAATAGGACAATCCTCAAAGAAATCAAAGTTGTAAAAACAGAAAGAAAAAGCAGGAAGACTGAAATTAGGAACTTTTTGTTTCATTTCTGCATTACTCTTCATACAGTAACAAGATTGTCTCTTGCCAGAGTCCAAACTATTAATGAACCATAAATTCTGATGAAAAATGCCAAATTTTGCAGAAATATCCAGCAAATACTAAAATGGATAGGTAAATAAGAAATATACTTTTCATAAACTAAAATGCAACATTATTGACAATCAAGTAAGAAAACTTAAAGATCAGGAGATAATATTGTGCAAGTCCCTGCAAGAAAAGTAGACTTCTACAAAAATGCAACACCTAACATTTAAAATGAATTTTTAATAATGAAAAGTCTTTCTTAATTCTTTTATTTTAGTTTTAATTTCAAACTGACAGGTTAAATTTAATATTTCCAATAAACAAAATACTATGTTGTATTTCAAAACTAATTTAAATTGATTGGAAGGAAATTTATTTTTTTTTGATTTGTAAATTTTTTAATGTAACATCGTTTTAACAAAGTGTTTGTAGTGGACCCCTAGAGGGGGTGAAATATAATGACTTGTGCACCCAAATAAACATGTCACAGAAAGCTTGCTAACATTTTAAAAATATAAGATGTGAATCTGACAAGTGAAACATAAAAAGGACAACAGAATGAGGATATTTAAAAATTTATTTACATCATATAGAAAAGTAATATTTGAATTTAAGAAACAAGAAGAAACAATGAATCAAGTAATGGAGGCAGAATTAAGTAAATGAAGGGCGACTAACTGGCTAGAAGATTTAGATAATATAACTGGGACTAAATGTTAAAAATAGAGTCCATGTAAGTTAAGTTGGCATGTAAGACCATAGTTCAAAAGTTCAGTTAAAATATCCAGTGAAAGTGTTGAATGGTTGCTTGTTAAGTCCAATGAAGAACCTTCCATGGTATTTAACCAAATTGTATGGAATAGTCAGAATTGGTACAATTACATTGGCCAATATCATTAATATTTATCTTGAAACATGTATTACGATCCAGATTATTAAATTAGTTTAATCACTTTACTTGAAAGAATTTTATTCTGTCTTAATTTCTCAACAAAGGAATTCATAACAAGAAATGTATATGAATTTTCTTTATAAAATTCAGCTATTTAATATATTTGTGTTTCCTGTTGTTGTCAAAATGATGTTAAACAAATTCAGTTTTTAAAATTATTCAGTTTTCCATTGTTCAATATTAACACATCTTTGCTTTCTTATTGTTACTTTATCATGAAACATGTTTTCTTCCTAATATTTCAATCTGTTACTCAATCTCTTTTCAATTTGTGATTTACATGCTAACATTAATGTTTTGTATCAGAAGTATTGAACTTAATCTTAGTAAATTACCACATTGGTTTTGTCACTTACTATTTTTTCTATTTTTAGAATGTCCAATTGGCAATTTTGGCAGTGACTGCATAAAGACCTGTCATTGTGCAGACAATAACAAGTGCAATAAAACTAATGGGAGATGCAGTGATGGCATGGTTGAAACACTTTCAATAATGTGTTAACCTGCAAAGAAGGATCATTTGAACTACACAAAGATCTATATCACCCAGGCATAACAAAAATGCTACATTTGACTTGAATTAGAAACTTGCCTGGAAGATGTAAAAGAAAGTATAGAGAACTGTCAGATATGTGCTAAACTAAAAACAAAATTTTATAGACCCAAAACAGGAATGGTAGTAAAAGCTATGCAACTGTATGAGAGGCTTGCCCTGGATTTAAAGTGGCCACTCCCATCTAAAAATAAAACAAATATTTATTAACCATAATAGATGAATACTTGTACTTCCCATTTGGGATTCCCTGTCCTCGTATAACTGCAAAAACCACAATCTAGGCTCTCTGTTCCCTCTTCTCCATCTTTAGGTTACCCGCCTATGTTCACTTAGACCGAGGGACCACCTTTATGTCTGGTTAGCTCAGACAGTTTCTACATGAACAAGTAATAGCCACTAGTAGGTTGACCCCATAACCTGCAAAGTAACTCTCAATGTGAAAGATATAACAGCATGAGTTGGAAAACCTAATACTGACATACCATGAGATCACTACTATATACAGCAATGAAAATCACTCCACATGAAAGATTCTTTTTGGTTCCAAGAAGATGCTCCACAGACACTTCATTGCCATTGTAGCTGTCCCAACTAGGGACAGTGCTATTAAAATGCCATGTACACCAGAATAAACAAGTATCGCTAATAGATAGAGTAGTTCTGATAGAAGCTATTCCTCAGTATACCGTGATACATTACCCTGACAGAAGGCAAGATACGTTCTCCCTAAGAGACCTCACTCCAGTGGGAGGTAAACTGAAAACCTCCCAACAGCTCAGGATGCCAACCTCTGACACTAACTGACAACTCCAGGGACTACTTTCAATCTCCTAGTCCAAGATTCTTATGGTATGATTTGAGTACAGAAAAGCAATCAATGGTACAATAACAGGTCTATCCTACTACTGAAAATACGAACACTGAGGGTGAACTAAACTACCAGTGAAGAAGGCTGAAATGTAACAATCTCAGAAAAAAACAACAGCTCTGAAATCTCCTCTGAATCAGAGTAAGAAAACTCAGAAGATCATGACAATGTCGAACCATCACAAAGACCAAAAAGAACCCACATGATGCCCAAGCATCTAGTGGATTTTCTTCCATACACATAAAGCAAAAACCAGGGGAGAATGTCATAATAATGAACCTATCCCATCCTAGCCATTTCAATACCCACCACCCTGTATAAAATACCGTTTAATTACTAAAGATTCAGTTTTTCTGAATAAAGTTTCTTGGGTTTATATTACATGTTGTTTATTCATTGCAAGCAGTATACTCAAATATGTTGAAAGTTTTAGGAAGGTAAAGGCTGTATAAGTTATTAACTAGTAAAGAAGAAGGTAAAATTTGAAAGATGCGATAAAGTGTTTCCATTTTTGTATAGTAGCTGGGGAGTTATGATCACAATGAAATTTCCTTAGCTTGAGTAAATGTTCTGATTTGTTGTCTCCATTGCATAAATTGTCAATGTTTTAATTTTAGTTTCCTCATGAAGATTAATGTGTGCTTGAAAATAAAGAATTCCATGTCATCATTTCACTCCTCTTGAACATGTTCATAGGAAGTTGCCTTCTTCATGTATTACCACATTTAATAATTCTTAATGGAGAGTGGTTATCAGTTAATTGTTAGACATGTTGAGAGGATGGAAGAATATATTTTTAGTAAAAATTGAAGTAGTTTGCTAAAATATTGTTCGCATTTGGCAGTGTGAAGGACTGGTTGATTGTTATGGAAATAAATTTCAAATGTATTTCTGAAAGGATGTATGACAATTTATATTCTGCTGTATATAAGATTACATTTGTTTGTTTTTTACTTATCTACAGCAATATGTACTCATGAAGAAGAAATTACCTATGATAACCTTGACAATGCTGATGTGCTGATTGAGCCAACAACAAATTATGATGGAATTAGAAACATTGTTGTTGGCGACAAACTTTTCAAGTTTTCCAAATTGGATCAAGCTCCATCTCTAAATGTGACTTTCATGAACCCGAAACGTCCACTTCGCATGCAGCTTGTGAACGCCACAAATGTAGCTCATTATAATATAACTCTTACTTATGTAGATGGTGATTCTGATGTATTTACGGTAAGTACATTGCTTTTCACATGAAATCTCACTTGTTCTTTGGCATTGTATACGTATTTAGATTTAAATGATATCTTGCAACTTAAGGAAATTTAAAATATATCCTGAATTATTAGTAGAATAATAATGGTATATGAGAATATTACTTAACTAGCAGTAGAGCCCGGCGTTGCCCGGGGATATAACAGTAAGAGATAGATCAAGTATCGACCATCATAAAGACTGAAAAATTAAATTGACAAAGATTATTGTTTAAGGTTGACGGACATGCATGTCTTAATTTTTTTTTTTTTTTTTTTTACGAATTGGTCAAACCCAAATTCAAACAAAAACATTTTTTACAATCGTTGAGTCTATCGATTGGTGAATAGAATTTTATTATAAACAATTGTCTTGTAAATGGAATTTTAAAGCATTCTGAATGTAAATAAAGAAAAAAAAGTGTGCAAGACAATAAGAAATACTACCTGCCGAAAAAAAAAAAAGTGGATGTTTGTTTTATTGGCTGAAAAATGTAAGAAATCCGATCCCATATATAAAGGAACACACACACACACACACACAAACAACCTGGGTTTTTTTAAACCTAAGTCACTCCATGGAATCGCTAAAACATAGAGCATAGTCTGATGAAAAAGACGCCAAAGTTTATGAAAACAAAATTTTATCGTCAAAATGCTTATTTTTTTATGAAGAGGATAGACTAAATTTTTTTTAATTATTTTAAAAAATTTTTCCATCTTTTAGAATATTCTAAATTTTGATTTTAAAAACCTTGTTTCTCTTTGTCGCAACAAAGGGGTAGTAAATAACATAGATAATTTTTAGCGCATTTTTTGTATTTACACACATTAATTTGGAAAATCTTGCAAAAATAAAAATAATTGTCAGATGTTAATGAAACTTTCAGAAACTATTCACAGATGATCGAAATTATTAAATAAATTTTTTTTTTTTTTTATTAAAGTCATGGCAGAAATATTTTTTTTTATATTTATTAACACCCCATAACTAATTTTATGAAAAACTCTAGAAATTCGAGACCATTGGTTTTAGTGATTACAATAGTTAAAAGCACAAGGCTTTGAAGAATGCAAATCATGTTTTTTTTTATTTTTTTGTTTTTTGGCCAACGTACCTGAAAATCAGCTGTGAATTGTAACATACAAAACTCAATAAAACAAATATATTATTTAGTTTCAAATGCTTTTATTTGTTTTAATTTGTTTTTATGAATATGGACAATATTTTCTGAAAGCAAAAAATTTTTTCAATGAAAATTGAATTTTTAATACAATTATTTCTTATTTCTTTAATTTTAAAAAGATTTAAAAAAAAATGTTTAAATTGAATTTTAAAAAATATTTTAACATTAGTTAAAAGCAACATCAACCTTTCAAAATGTCCGTGTGAGATTGTCATTGTCTAGCGCTTTGAAAATTGTATAATTTGGACCAATCAGATTAGCCATGGTAATTAAGAAATGTAATTTTTGTGTTTATAGTCGGACAGTAATTATCAAGTACGGAAGACCAACCAGAATACAATTTAGTTGCATTATTTGAGTTCAGCATTGTTCTCCGCTGTTAAGCCCTTTACTTTTGCGAAACACGTATGGAGAAGTTAATTTGAGTTTTCAATTTCAACTGAGAAGGGTCCCTCAAGTAACAGTATCATCTTATGAAATTTAACTACTGCTAAACTTTAATTTATATGATCTTATTTTTATATTAATCTCAGTTATGACATTTTTCCATAAATGAAATATCAAAATTAATAATAAAATGAATGGAAATACAAATAACACAGTAAAATGTAATAAATGTACATAAAATTATAGTATTTTATGTACACTTCTGATAAAATTTCATAAGAAAGGTACCTAAATTAATTAGATACCTTTTTTTCTTATGAAATTTAATCTCACTATTAACAGTCTTATTTTTTAATTTCTTTATATTTTCCATAAAGCATCGTAAACGTAAAAATGAAAGCTAAATAAAAAAAAAAAAAAAAAAAAAAAATTAGAGTGCTGAAAGTTTTCCTTAAAAGTAACAAGGTAAATAATTTGTTCACTTAAATAATTTCACTTCCTTCCATCCGTAGAAAGAATTCTCCTCCCGTAAGTTATCTAAACGTCATGAATGTGCCTTTTCGTCAATCGTCAAGCGACGCGAAAGGTTATGACCTGCTTTGTTTTATTTTCAAATTACATTTTTTTTCGGCGCAGAAGCTAAGTTAAGCTTGGTTCAAAATATTTTAAATAAACAGTATAATATCTGTTTTTATTAAAATCAGTTTTGAAAAAATGATAATTGACTTTTAAAAGAATATCAAAGTAAGATTTTAATCTTTTTTATCAAATTGAAAAAAAATGATTAAAAATGATTATCTGCTTTTTTTTTTTATTAAAAAAAAAAAACAATATTTTTAACGAAAATTTCAGACGTGCTAGGAATGATTAAAAATGTAAAAAAAATACCCCCAAAATACTTTGATCTTTCCTCTTTAATAATAATATGAACATTAGACGATAAAATTTTGTTTTCGTCAAGTTCGGCGTCTTTTTCATCATGCTATGCTCTTTTGTTTACATTTTCGTGGATGAGTTCTACCCCTTTCATTCTCACGATGTGTCTTAATCATGTTTTCAAATTGATTTTATTAAAAAACAACTGTATTTTTCCCATTTTCGGTCCCGTTAGAACCACCACAAGGTAATTTTATGTAGTCCTGTGAAGTTTTGTTGAAATCGGCTAAAAAATGTAGGAAATTTGATCCAATATATAAACGTTACAGACACACACACACAATCTGCGTTTTATAATAAGTAAGATATATATATATATATATATATATATATATATATATATATATATATATATACATATCTTATTATATATATATAAGTCATATATATATATAATCTCAAATTTTTAGCTTTTTTTAGTTTTTGAGTTCCATTTCTATAACATTGTGAAATGAATTTAAAATATCCTGAACGCGATATCATCTTGAAGACCTTTCTTATTCCTTTCAAGCGGGAAGGTGTTTCAGGTTCTATACTAGATATAATATTTATTAATTTAAATTAACAACCTTCACTTTGCCTATTATCTCAACTTATCTTATCTATTTTGAATGGTTTAAAATTTTACTTCTGTCTTTAAAATAAGTCTGAGCTCATATTTTAAAATTAAATGAAAATTTATTATAGATAAATTTAATTATATATATTGTTGTTACTTTGGGAACAAAGAATGGTTGTTAATTTCCATAGGTTAAGGACCAACACATTTCTTCAAATAGTTATAGATTAAATATATTTAGCACAAAATAAATATTTTATATTTTTTAGATGACAAATATTCACTTTGGTAAGCATTTTATTAATTTATATATATTTATATATAATAACATCCTTTTCAAAAAAAAGATAGAGCCAAATTGATTTCAGATCAAAAAAAATTTTATGTTGTTTAATTTTTCGCAATTACTTGTACAACTTTCTCTTGGCTCCCACTTTCCAGTCAACTTTAAAATTTAGTTTTAAATGCAATTCAGTACATCTACATTAAAGATAAATTTTACCTTCTATTGTTTACTCCTTAGAAATGTTTCTGTTTTCTAATTTTTCCACATCCGGTAATCTTTGATTATGTCTTAAAAAAAATTTTTGAAACTTTTATTTTTGTTTTCTTTTGTTTTAAAAAAAATATTTTAATATAAATAGTAAAAAAAGTTAGTTTTTTGAATTAACATTTGCTCTTAAAAAAAAAATTCTTCTGAAATAAATAAAAAACATGTTTGATTTTTAATTCAACATTTTTTCGAATATAAGTTAAAAAAAAATTCTTTCATTTCAATTCATTGAATTTGAATGATTTGAAATTTTATGAATTTTTTTAAATTTTTTAGAATGTAATGATGGACATTTTTGATGGTTTCAATTAAAATTTCATTTTAAAGATGATTTGCAATCAAACATTTGGATATCCATTTGGATTAAATTCTTTTGGATTCAATAAGAGAACTGTCAACAATGTTTTCTGTTTTTTTTAATAAAAAAATTTTTAAATTTTTCAACAGTCAAATGCATGAACAAATATAACATAGAAAGTATTTTTAAAAGTTTTTTATTTAACAAAAGATTGATGTTGTATATATCCATAAAAATGTTTTTTGAACTCAAAAAATTCAAAAAAAAAAAATAAAATTGTTTTCAGATTTTCATTTATCTAAAGTATTACATAAATAAAATTCATTCATTGAATTTTTTTTTTTAATGTAGATTTTTACATTTTGAACCATATATCTATTTATTGGGAAGGTTTGTTGTAGTTTTGGCAAACAGGAAAATGACAAACACATTTTTTATTTTTTACAATAGAATAAGAACATTTGAGAAAAGTAGATAATCAGAAGAAAAATTAATCCAATAGTAAACTCAAAAGACAGATGAAGGGATTTTAAGATGGAAAAGCCATTGATAAAGTCTTTGAATATGGATTTAAATAGTTTTTAAGAATTGGAGATAATAATAAATATATTCCGGAAAAAATTTAAAATAAGAAAATCAAAAAAAAATATTAGCTAAAAAATTAAATAAAACAAACTTTTTATAATTTTTGGCAAACATTTCCAAAATTATTAAAGCAGAATTACAAAATTGATTAAATGCATCCGTATTTTTTTTTCCAGAAAAATTTTTTCCAGGCCCTTTTTAAATATAACAGTATATAACTGTTATTTTTATAATATCAAAGTAAAGTCGAAGATTAAAAGGGATAAAAAAAGAAGACACCAAACCATTTTTTTTTTTTCGTTGAAAAGAATGCAAATTCAAATAACAATTTTTTAAAACAGGTTTATCATGGAACATTTTTTGTAGAATTTTTTTTTTAGACCAATATATATATATATATATATATATATATATATATATATATATATATATATATATATATATATATATATATATATGATATATATATATTTCCAATCAGAATTTTTTCGAAATTTATTTTTTTTTTTTTTTTATTTTAAATTAAAGTGGTATTACATTGATTTACCAACCTGAATTTAGCTTGAACATTTTTTTTTATAAAGACTGAGCATTTACTTAATTTTCAGTTGTTATAAATAAATTAAAATATAAAAATATATATATATATATATATATATAAATTTATATATATTAACATTTTTGTTTTGTTCGATAAAGCACGAAACAATCAAAATACATGTCATTTACACACTCATATTAATATATATATATATATTATATATATATATGTTTTGAAAACATATACACAAATATATGTATACACACACATACACACATCATATATTATATATATATATATATATATATATATATATATATATATATATCGCATTATAATATATACTCTTAAACAGGAACATATATATATTTATCAAAAGACTGTTTTTTATATTTTATAAATTGTTTGATATATATATTATTATATTTTAATGGTTTCATTTTCTTTTTCAAGATGAAATATTTTTTTAACAGATATTTATGGTTAAGAAATTTAAAACGTTTTAATGAATATATTTCACTTAAATTATTTATGTTTAAAAATACGGATAATTATTCAGTTTATTGAATTTGGAATTCATTTGATCGATCATAAAATTATTTTAGCCGATGAAAAGAAATAATTTTGGTTATATATATAAAGATGATGGCAATTTTTATTATCATCATGCAAGATTTAATATATTTCAGATAATTATATATATATATTATCAGACTATAATTTATTATAAAAAGAAAATATAATAATTTTATTGATTTGGATGAATTGCAAACAGATTTTTTTTTCATTTACATCTGATCTGTGTGTGGTGAAGTAAATGTTTTCAGCTTTTGATTTTTATTTTGGAATATTTTTACATTTAGACATTATCTAATTTGAAAATAATATATAAATCATTTACTGTTTGATAATATGAAATAATATTTTGAATATGAATGAAATTTAAAAAAAAACAATGAATTTATTTTATATTGTTGATTGAAATTCAAATTTAAATATCATTATTCAGTTAAGTCAAGAATGAATTCAGATAGAACAGTTTTTTTTTAACACAAATATCCACAAAAAGAATTCTATTAATCTTTAAATCAAAAAGTTATTCTGTTTTTTATTCTGTTTTGTTTTCGTTTGACACAGAAATAGGCTGTAGAAATTTGATTCAATTTTTCAGAAATTTGAAAGTACGGATTTTTATAAAAAGCCAGATTTTTTGTTTTTCAAATTTTATATAACTATAGTATATTTTAATCAAGTTCAAGGTTTTGTTTGTATTTGATTCTTTGTTTTTTTATTTATCTTGTCAAGTTTTTTTATTATTATATTTTGGAATTTTTTAGAAGGAGAAAATCAAAGAGAAGAAATCATGAATTTGAAACCATTAAAACAAAACGTCCATGGAAATATATTGAGTTTAAAATCTTTTTTGAAAGAGGAAATTTGAAAACGTGTATCAAAATTCTGTCTTAAAAATTGCAGGTAATACTTTGGTGAAATCTGAGAAAATATATTCAAGTTCTTGCAATAACCAATCACTGTTTGACATTTTGGTTAAAATGCATTGAAACTTAAAAACTAGACTTTTATTTTATCCCAATTTAAAGATTTTTTGATTTTTTTCCCAAACAAGTATATCAGTTCGCCAAAAAATCATGTGACAAAATTTAAATATTAAATAAATTGTCAAATGAAATGAGAGTAATTAGAAAAGTTCTTGCTCAATCCATTTCCAAGATCTGAAAAAAATGACCAAAAGTTTGATTTTTTTACGTGTAATCATTTGTGACCCTTTTCTTTTTTAAGAAAAAACTAAGTTATAACTGAAATCATGAAAGATGATGAATAAAGAATAATAAACAGGAAAATTTAATTAAACAACTCCAACAAGATTGTCAAAACGAAAAAAATTGAAATCATAATATTTTTTTTTTTTTTTTTTTCTGTTTGTCAAAACTTTGTTCATTTGCATTGATGATGATGAATAAACAATGAAATGTTATCAAAAACATATATATATATACTAGCAGTAGAGCCCGGCGTTGCCCGGGGATGTAACAGTAAGAGATAGATCAAGTATCGACCATCATAAAGACTGAAAAATAAAATTGACAAAGATTATTGTTTAAGGTTGACGGACACGCATGTCTTAATTAGTTTTTTTTTTTTTTTTTTTTTTTTTTACGAATTGGTCAAACCCAAACTCAAACAAAACATTGTTTTCAATCGTTATGAGTCTACCGATTGAATAGAATTTTATTATAAACAATTGTCTTGTAAATGGAATTTTTAAAGCATTCTGAATGTAAAAAAAAAGAAAAAGAAAAGTGTGCAAGACAATAAGAAACACTACCTGCCAAAAAAAAAAATGAAGTTTTGTTGAAATCGGTTGAAAAATGTAGGAAATCCGATCCCATATATAAACGAACACACACACACACACAACCTGGGTTTTATAATAAGTATAACTCGATATGAGTTGTCCCCCTTTCATTCTCGTGATGCCTCTTAATCGTGTTTTCAAATTGATTTGGTGCAAAAACAATTGTTTTTCCAATTTTTGGCGCTGTCAGAACCACCGCAAGGTAATTTTATGTAGTCCTGTGAAGTTTTGTTGAAATCAGTTGAAAAATGTAGGAAATCCGATCCAATATATAAACGTACAGACACACACACACACACACACAATCTGCATTTTATAATAAGTAAGATTATACACTTTTCTGTCTACAGGCATTTTACAAGAGACCAGTCCAGAAATCCTCAGAGAAGGATATATTCAGGCTGAAAATGTTTACCAAAACCAGGTTGAATTGACAAAAGATAATTTCTTGTCTTATGTTCAGCAAAAGAAAATGGAAGAAGATCCATTTTCAGATTTTTTTTGTATGTAATTGTTGTAATGATGTGCATGCATACACACACACATATATATATATATATATATATATATATATATATATATATATATATATAAAGGCACCTGTAAAGATTCACAAAAAATGAGTATGAATGATGAAAAAATACCCCAAACTTAATAAAAACAAACTTTTATTATCAAAATCTTAGTGTTGTTATTAAGAGGAAAGACCAAGGTGGGTTTTTTATGTAGAAGTTATGTTCTTGAACTTTTTTTTTAGAACCTTTGACATTTTGGTTAAAAATTTTTTTTTTTTTTTGCTGACAATGTGGGACCATAAATTTGTGGGGAAATTTCAGTTTTTTTTTTGCTATGAAAAACACATTGATTTTGAAATATATATATATATATTAAAATAATAAGAAAGAATAGTAAGATTTATAATCAGGTGTTCTTAGCAATTATTTTTATTTTTTAAAAAACTGCACTCAATACAAAAAGTAGAGCATAATATCATAATTATTTTCTTTTATAAAAATATTATTCCATCACAACACAGAAATTTCAATGTTTCAAAACTGAAACTAAAGCTGTAAATTTAATTATAAAAATTAAACTTAAAATCCAGAGTTTTGTTCCATTGTCAAGCGATGTTAAGAATAACATTTTAAGAAATATTACTTAATTTATAATTGCAGACAATCCTAATATTTTGAGTTGTTATGGTTTAAGAAAATTCATTCTATTTTGATTAGGAATGGTTGGGTTTTAATTTCTGTAGAAAACTTATGTATCAAATATATGTTGCTTACAAAGTCGGATTAAGTTTAGGTGGAGTGGGGGTGCCTGCTCATAAAAATAGACATCCATTATTCAGTATGTCGTCTGGGTTTTCAATGCCAAAAAAATGTTTGCATTTTTATTTATCCACTTAATTCATCGTTTTCTACACAAGGATATTCTAAATGCGTCATTTAAGTATGAGTAAGCTGTATTTTTAATATTTAAATTTTATTCCTACAAATTTAAATGACTATTCCTCCTCCTAATAACTAATAGACTATACAGTATTTTTACAAATAAATATATTCTTCTTTTTTTTTTTTTTTTTTTTGGCAAAATTAATAGCTATTTCATTTCTTTGATTTGGTAAATTTTTATTTTTCAGAAACTTAAGAATGTATAATTTTTCATGTATGCAAAAAGGACATGGGTTATTTAATGACCTACAAACTCTAGCTTTTCTTATTAATTTCCATTTTTACCGTTGGGGTTTTATTGGTTTATTTTAAGTACCAGAAATATTTAGATATTTAGAGAGTTGAATTATAATGCAAAAGATGCGCAATGAAGAGACGATCATGTAGCATTTGCAGGGGTGTTGAATGGGTGACTTTACGAGGCAAAAGGTATGCAAAATAACATTTTTTGGAGTGGGGGGTTGATGATGCCTCAAGCAAGATAACTTTTGTCAGGGAAATCCTATTTTCATCATTTTTCCTGTGAAACAACCGCTCAATTGTAACGAACCTAAAATAAGTTTTACGGATGCAAGACATCGGTGATGTGCCCCCGTTACCTCAACATTTAGGCATCATTCTTCATGCATATGAGTAAACCCACTTATTCTGCAAGTTTTGTTTGTTCATGTTCTCTCAGTTTCATTCGCCTAATGCATTTCTTAATATTACTTTTTCACAGCTCATGCTGTATGGGCGTGATTCACACCTCACACGTTGTCCATCGGTTCCTGCTGACCTTGATAATTAACGTGTCCAGCAATGCATGTATGTGATAAGGGACGACCAACCAGGTGCGGTCTCCTGGCCAGTTGAACCAACAACTTTTAGGTCACCTTTTATAGGCCCCTCCTCATGCAAGGTAGGCAGTGCCCCTTCTTGAAAAAGGTCCACATGGTCACGCAAGTAAGACATGAGACGATGCGTAGTCCTAGGAGCATGATGAAATGACCATCTTGTTAACGCCATCCATGTGCAGGCCTCGAACTAACGGCTGCTGGCATCATCATATGCCTGCCATCGTTGCCTGTTGCCACAGGAATTTTTGAAAAAAAGACAGTGTTCATGCTCAGAATTTTTTAAGGTTATGCTAGAATTGCCACATGCACTGAGCTCCCGGAAAAATGATTTTTGTAGCAAGGAGAGGATCCAAGACGATGAGGGCTTTGCCGACAGTTGCAGCAGCTTAAAGAAGTCCAGGTCTGTTTGGGTTCGCCTTAGTGTATGCCATAACCAGTAATGCACAAACTGTAACTACCGAGAGGCTTGATGACATTTCCTCCATCAGGGTTCCACTACCCTCCTTAGAATATCTAGTTGTGTGTGTATATATATATATACATATATATATATATATATATATATATATATATATATATATATATATATATATATATATGTGTGTGTGTGTATATCTATGTATATATATATATATATATGTGTATGTATATATATATAAATGTGTATATATATATATATATATATATATATATATGTGTATGTATATATATATATATGTGTATGTATATATATATATATATATATATATATATATATATATATATACAGTCAACAACAAAAAACTATTTGTATAAATCTATTTTTTTTTAATATTTTTATCCATTTCTCAGAATCTAATGCCCTTATGATGCCAGTTTTTTCATATGTTAATAAACACAAAAATGGAATATAAAACTCAATTTTCAGAACAATAGGTTAAATACAACAAATTTGACAGGCGAATTATGCAAAATAGGAAAAGACAAATTTATTTGTACTGTATGAAAACACAAAAATTTAAAAAATTTCACAATATTTATAGTCAGTCGCATGACCTCTTATCTTTATAACTTGCAGCAATCATTTAATGAAGTTTTTGATGAGATTTGAGCAAGTCTTTTCTGGGATTTTCTTCCATTCTTTGGTTACACGTTCTAATTCTTGAAGGTATTTTCATGTCTGATGATATATTTGTACTTTCAAATCTTGCCATAGATTTTCAATAGGATTCAAGTCAGGAAACATTGAAGAAAAGAATTGTAATCTTTTTCTGAACTTCACAGTCAAATGTTAAGGACCATTATCTTGCTGGAAAGTAAATCACCGACCTGGATGAAGTTTTTGCGCTGATAGTCATAGATTGTCATCTAGAATTTTGATATAATCTTCAGATTTCATTATTCCTCTTATTGCAATTAATTGTCCAGTCACTGTGGTGCTAAAAAATAAAAAAAAAATATTATCAAGCCGCCTCAATGTTTTAATGTTGCCACTGTTTTTCTTTTTTCTTTTTGGAAAGGAAAGCCTCTCACCTTTCTTGCTCCAAATCTTCTGTACATAATTATGTCCAAAAAGCTCAATTTTTGTTTCATCACTCCATATTACTTGTTCCAAAAGCAATTTTTTTTCAAGAACATTTTAGCAAAATTAAACTGAGCAACAATGTGACATGGTTTGTGAAGAGGGGTTTATCATGGTCAGTTTCCATACAACACATTTCTATTTAAACAATGTTGTATTGTGCAAGTACTTATGCTGATACCTGTCATAACCCATTGTTTTCAAATCAAACTTTTGGCAATGTTCTTGCAAAAACAGTTCTTAGATGACAATTTGGGTTTTCTTCCACGTTCAGGCAAATTCTCTGTGGTGCCAAACTGTTTAAACTTCTTTATAATGGACTGTAACATAGATCTAGGAATAGCTAACTGCTTTGAAATAGTCCTATAACTGTTTCCAGACTTGTGGCAGTTAATAATTATTTGTCTCAAGTCAACACTAAGCTCCTTTGTGTTGTTCGTGTTGTTAAGAATAACAATGGTGGAAACTCTATGCACCACGTGATGTTCTTTGCTGGAATTATCACTGATATTCTACTGAATAAATAAATAGTCAAGAAGGTTCACTGAAAAAATAATTATGTAAATTACATATACTTACACAAATAAACCAATTTAAAATGATACTTTCTACTGTACAAATAATTTTGTCTTTTCCTATTTTGCATTCTAAATTCTATTAAACCAGGGGCCTCTTAAGGCCTGAATCCAGCCCTGCTAACCAGTCTTACTTAACTTTGTATCATTTGTTTATTTCTTCCACTGAACTAGAGTATGTGATATTTCAACCCAAACCAAGGATTGAACTCACAACTGCCAGATAACTAAATATGTTTTAGCCAATGACTCACTAGTTCATAATGATAATTCCTCATCTCAAAATTGGCTTATGGCCACATCACATTGAAACACCAGTTCCCATATGATGACCAAAGTTAAGCAACAGTGAGCCTAGTCAAATGGGTAAAAGCTTGAGAATACCACATGCTGTAAGCTTGGATGTATAGGTGGTGTAATGGATAATGGCTCAGAATTGTTAATTGGAGAGTCATGTTCCAATTCTTGTTAGGTTTGTTATATTCACTTACTAGCAAAAAGCCTCCAGGAAAAGTATGAATCCACCTATTTTCCCCACAGCTATGGGTTAATTAGTAAAACTTGTAATTACTAAACCATTATTATCTCCAAAAAATTTTTTCAATCTAAAAATATTTTCAGTTTTTAAAAAAGCCTGCAAAGGGTTGATAAGCCAAAAAAATCAATCATCTAAAAAATTCTGACTTAAATTATAGATTAGCTATCAAACGATAAGAGATTATCTCCCCTTTTGATTTTTATTCTTGCATTTATATCTAAGAAACAAAAGAATGTGTTTGTTTTTGCAATGCCTTGTATCAGAAAACTTTCTCATTTCACTTATAATAAGAATAATGGATAACTTCAAAATAACTTCAAGATAAATGTAAGCACAACTGTTTGGCATATGAAGAAAGTTATGTTGCTTTGTCCTTTCAAATTTCTTTTACATTGTAGGATTTGAGTCATCATCTTGATGATGTTTATTAACTTATTGTACCTACTAATGCTTCAATGTATATACATATCCTCTGGATTTTTTTGTATTGAAAAGAGAAACCATTTAATACTGTAAATGTTATTTACATGTGTTTGAGTAGATTTTTTGTTTTATGTTGTTTTTTTTTTTATTTTATTTTATTTTTTTATTTTTTTACAAACGGTGAAATTAATGTCTACTGGCCTAAATCACCAAAAGTCTTATTAGAGAAAATACACTTCTAAGCTATTTTTTCTGGGACATCCTCTTTTAGTTAATTGTGCCTTTACTATTTAGCTATAGAGGTCTTTAAGGAAGGCAAAACTCTATGTACTTTGCCGATAGACATTAATTTTACTGTTTATAAAAAAAGAAAAAAAAAAGGAATGTCTATTATTTACTGATTACAATAATGTTTATAGTAATAAAGAATGTTGTTGATTAAAAAAATCTAATTTAATCCAAATTAAATGTTTAAACATATAACTTGACCTGTTTCCATTCAGTTTTACTGTGTACAGTGGATTAAGAAAGACTTATTTTCAGCCATTAATACCATTCTTTTCAATTTATATTGACCAAAAAAGAAATGAATTAACACTTAAACTGTTTTTGTTTTCAGTCTGGTTACACCAAGTGGTATAACATCAGTGCCAATGGGAGTTGAAACACCTGACATGATAGAATTGAGAAAGAAACGTATTGAAGATGCTATGGACCAAGGTGGAGATACACCTGCTTTGTACACAATCTTACCTGAGAAGAAAACTAATGTAGGAGCCAATATGATGGGCTCAGCTCACATCTATGATATGACTGCTGTAAGTATTTAAAAAAAAAAAAACTCCTTGCAAAATGAAGAAATCAGAGGTTCAATTTACTGACAAAAATAAAAAATTAACTTTTTTTATGCTTTACAATGATTTACTAAGTGTAGTTTAGATGTGGCATAAGGCCAAAAGTATGGAGCACTCAGTGAGGACTGAACTCACTATTTAATCACAATTGATCTAGTGAGACAAGCTGGCTAACCATTACTGAAGTGTTTTATACTTTATAATATCAGTACCTACATGTAGCTCAAAAATGAAAACACAGTTAAAAACTAGAGATCCTAAATTTTATTCTTATGATAAATAGTAATATTAAATTAGAATTTGTGATGATAATTTTAACTTTGATATTAGTACTAAATTGTAGGATAAGTAAAATTATTTTACTATAATACATCAAATCTCATTTTTTTGTCTGTGTGTCTACTTCTGTATAATTCAAGGGCAGCTACAGTTATGGCCATGTAATTTTCTATGTTTACTAAGGTGACCCCAGGACGACATTTTAGTTTTAAAATTGCCAAAACTTTTTATTACATGGGCTTTGATTTATAATATAAGTGTAATACTTTTTGCCTATCAGGTCAGCTAAATTGAATTTTCATCTTTTTTCTTTTAAGTTTATAATATAGACATTAAGCTGAAAATTTCTGAGCCAGAAACCAAATTTATATCCTTTACCTAATCACTAGAAAATCAAGACTTAAAAAATCATATCTTTACATTTTGTAGTTCAAGTAATGGCCACTAGATGGCCATTATGTTTTCCTCTTAAATAAAAAAAATAGTTTGATATTTTACTTTTATTGAAGTAATATATAACCTTGGACTTATCCTGCAAACAATGTTGGTTTCTAAAACATAGTCTCCAATTTTCATACAATCATCAGTCTATAAATGAAAGCTCTGATGCTAGGGAAATTTCTTCCCTTGATAAAATTATTCTCAAGCTTTAATCCCAAAAGAGTGATGGACTATGAACTGCCTTTCTGATTGGTTATACTTCTGCTCCATACTACCAAACTTGGCTACCATGTTGACTGCTGCCTCTTTTGCCAACTGACAGGCATGCTAGTGTATATAAAGAAAAGTGTTCCTTTCAAGTCTCAGGCTATGAGTTGATTTGCTATGTGTATAGTAACAAGGAAAGCTTTCAATGACTTCATTCTCTTGTCACTTCAGTAAGAGCTGACTGAATTCTAAGCTAATCCACAATCAAAGCAAAAATGGTGAATGCAATTAAAAAAAATACCAATTTTGAATTTGGTTGAGATCAGACCTAGTTTAGAACCAACTAGTTTATCTCAATTGTCTGCTGTTAGTAGGGTGAAGGGTCAGGGTTCATTTTCACTCAATCCTTTTAATTAAAACCATGGTGATTCACAAATTTGAACCCAAAAGCCCACTAGAAAAACCAGATCCCAGGATACTTCTGGTATGCTTGTAAAATCCAAATAACCTAAGATTTTTTCACATCAACTTTTCAAATTAATTCCCATTTCAACCAACACCAGGTATAAATTTACTCACTTGTAAAATCCATACCAGTAATTTTATTACAGGGCCCCATTTAGGACTTTGACAAAAAGTAACTAACAATTCTGTCTGTAGGGTGGGTTTTTGGTTAGTAAAAATGAATTGATTTTATAAGTTTGACTGATATTTACAGTCTTGGAATCAATTCCACACCAATGGTGCTCATTATTCTTTCTCAGATTTGCAGACTGAAAGAACTTGAAAAGTAACAAAATTAATCATTTACTTTAAAATCTATAATAAAGGTAACAAATACCTTTAATAATTTTTTTTATGTTGATTAACAACACTCCATTAAGATAAAAAAAAATCTATTTTTTAAAATAGCATTGTGTTTCAGTATTGAAATTTTTGTTTTTTAATTATAAAACATAAATTTTATATATATAAGATGTATAAGATGACCTTTAAATCCCAAAAATCACCCTTAAAAATGCGGGGGTGGGGGTCATCTTAAACTAAAATTCTAAAAAAGCAACGTTAAGTTCTGAATGATGTTTGTCAGTAGGCTAATCTCAACCTCAGTGCAATAACCAATAATGTACATGAAAAGGTTTACATTATCAAATAAACTGATAATAAAAATAATAAAACCATTTCTACTTTATATATTACTGGCATAATTTCATAATAAATTGCTTATTCAAAGATTAATTCCATATCAATGAAATGAACTTGTATCCATTACTAAATTTTTTATCTTATCTAAATATTGCCTTATATGAAATAATATGGTATAAAATAAAGATTAGTAAAATTGTCAGGCATTGTTTTAATGAAAATATTTGAATTTTTTTTTTTTTTCCCACTCAAGGTTACTGGAATGCCAAGCCAGAAGAGATTTGGTGAAAAGGGTGGAACTGAAGCAATTGAAGTTGCTTTGAATCCTGAAGAGTTGGACATGGACACTGCCGCCATGCAAGCCAAATATGAACAAGCGATGCGAGAACAGCAGTCTCAACTTGAGAAGGAAGACCTTAACAGATATGGTGGCTGAACATGCTGCCAAACAGAAGGTACAAAATATTTTCATCTTCTTTCACAAAGAGGACCACATTGTATATTTTACTTATTTTCAGGAGTTGAAGGAAGACATCAATTCTATAAGCGAATAAGTTTTAATAAGCTGCGTAACAAAAGAGGTGGCTAAAAAAAAAAAAACAAAAAAAATGTTCATAGTAAAAAGTGGCAATAAAAATAATCCAGTGAAATTCAATTCTTAACCCAGAATTTAGTCATTTCCATATCAAGTACAATCAAGATATATGCACAAGTATAAAATATAAATAAAATTTATTTCATTTTTTTCAGTTGAAATCATATTTAAACTCAGTAGATGAAGCATTGTAAATAATTATTTTTAATTTTTCTTTCATCTCATTTCTGTTGCTTTTATATCTAGAAATATTAGTCTTCTGTTGTCTGAATTTCTGAGATGAAACATTATCAATTACTAAAGATGGGACTAGTATGTCTTTCACCTTACTTTTATACACAGTAATAATTATGTGCATGTTGTATAATGAATATTTTATGGAAATTCTGAAGTGGAATCTGTGATTTGAATTCCAATTAAAGAGTTCAATCCATCTCTTTCCTTACCCTAAGTAAATATGTCAATCCATCTCTAGTTCATGTTGTATAAAGAAGTTATGGGTTAAATAGGAGTGAAATAGATTTGGTTTCTCTTTCCCAAGAATTGTGTGACAATAGAAGAAAAAATAAAAAACTAAAAAAGGCCAATGGTTTCTCATGTGACTGTCTTTTCCATGACATTAAAAAATGACAATTTATAGAACTTTAAATTAAAAAAAAAAATCTGTAGTATTGCAGGGATAATTTCTCATGTCTGAATAGATATGACATTATAAAAATAATTATGTTATCTGAACTTTTAGATGAATGATTATTCTTCATTTTTATTCATAATTGAGTAGTATAAAAATTAATTTGTAAAGTCAGCTGCCCTGGAGTAGCAGGTTAAGGGAGAAAAAAAGGGCTAGTTACATCTCACCAGTGGATTATTCTTCATTTTCAATCCAACTTGCTTGATAAAAAATTCTAAAAATAACATCAACCTGACAGTTGCAACAGAAATAAGAATAAAAAAAAAGCTAGATAAAAATAACCTGTTATTTAACCAATATTTTAATTCAGACTAATTTGGTTGTACGATGTTTTGCTACATTCAAGCAGTTGAATGTTATTTCCATACTGGCAACAAAAGCCAGAGAGCCCAGTCTCCCATTTTTAACCCATATTTAGTAGGAGATGATGGATTTATGTATTTCCAATGGCAAAGGTGAATGTAAAAACCTTGGCCAGCATTTACCTCAGATCATTGATCCCATTTTCTGCATCAATAATTGTTACACTTTGTGCACATTCACCTATGACCAACTCATGCTGAAACCATAGTTTTTGTTTGATCATAGTTAAATTAAGTATTGATAAGTCGGTATTTAAATGCAGGACCAATGGGAACATCAAAACTGTAACCAACCTCCTATAATCTGAAATATATTTGGGCTTTAAATATAAATTTAGTTAATAAGCTGTAAAAAATTAATCAAAAAACAACAAAAACATACACATTCTTTCTTGGGCTTTGCTCATAAAATTTATTGTGCTTCTTAATTCATAACTACATTTATGTTTTCTTTTTTTACTCTAATTAAGGGCAAAATTTCAATTTGCTAGACTTGACAAAAAATATCACCAATACTAAATTTTTGTAAAATGAGTGCAAATTGGTTGAAATGGAATCCTCTTCTGATTTGGAAAACACCGATAGTAAAAAAATTAAACAAATCCTGATTGGTTTGAATTCCTACATAGAATTGGATTGCGTGTCATTTGAGTAGATTATTGGAGACAATTCATC
>CAHIKZ030003945.1:40000-113877 GCA_903632075.3 Acanthosepion pharaonis
TTTTTTTAAATTTTCACGACGTTTGGCATCATACATTCACTATACACTTTATGCTTTTCATCTTTCTCTATTGCGTATCCTGTTTTTTAACGAAACAATCATTATGTATTGAACAAGCGATTTTTAATGATCTTTACAATTTTATTTGGAACCTAAAGGTCTTTGTATTCCTTATCCTCATCCAGTTAATCTCCCAAAAGCCGGCCTGAATTCAAATTCGGTGGACTGGAAAATATAACCATAATATCACCTCACCAAAATCAAGCACCATTTCAGTAACAATGCTGTTGTTTCCAGGGAATTTCCAAATATTCATCATTTATAAGCTTTCATTATTTCAATCGGAATTGATTATCGCCTTCCATCACACACACACACACACAGGTGAAAAGTGAAATTGTTAGAAAAGTCTGTACAAAAACTTGGTGTATATTGAAAATAAGATTTGTGAAATGTGTTTCTTGCACCTATTAATAATACATCTATTTTTAGAGTAATATTAAAATAAAATTGTTTTATGATAGGATCTTGGGTTTTATAAAAGGCTTCAAAACTGGTTATATATGTGGGTACAGTAAAAGAATTGACATTTTCATTGTCAAATATAAAGTCAGATTAAATAAACATTTAAAACAAACTTTTGTGAAACCAGTTTTTGAGATCATTTTAATGTTAGTTAGTTTTATATAAACAATACATATATTTTTTTTTTTAACAAATTTTATTTCTCTCTCTCTCTCTCTCTTTCATTTATATATATTTATGTCACCTATATAAAAATCCTGGCTGGCTACATTACTATATCCATTTAAGTTCTGAGTGTGTGTGCAAACTAAAATTTTGAAAAAATATATACTTCTTTTATGTGCCGTGTCCGAGACTCAGGACGTCCACTTTATATATAATTCTTTACCTATTCCCTGTAGAAATAGTTATTTATAAATGCTGTCAACATGAGGCATTTCTCCTACACTTTTGTTTCTCATCCCAATCCACTACCCAAAATCTGATCAACTAATTAATGAATTTATCTCAAGAACTTTTCCTCATTTTAATGTCCCAATTATAAATTCAGTTGAGAAATTCTGGCAGAATATTTATTATTTTTCCAACCTTTTTCATAATTGTTATATTTCCTGACATATAAGATTTTATTTCCATTGATAATTCAAATTACTCCTCATTGTCTTTGAAGCTGATTAACCTTTTGGATCTTTCAATGCATGCAATAATGAATGTATCTCATCACATGAAAATTTATTCAAGGTTGAAATTAAATATTTTTGGAAGGAAAAAGAAAGTCCAGAACACAATGTTATATGCCTAAATTTGTCTTATATAAACAAACAATGGCTTAAACTTATTTTGGCAAAACAAGTGACAAGTCTTTCTTTCCAACCATTTTACATATAATTTTTTTAAACTGAGTCATTAACGAAAATCAAATTTTTCTCTAAATGTTTATATAAAATTACATTTTTCATTTCAATAAATTCTGCTACTGAAAATTTTTTTCCTTTTGTTATTGTTTTCAGTTGAAATGCTGTGTCTACTGGCCAAAACTGAATGAAATAGAAAATCATGGAAAATTTCAAATCCAATGTGTTCAAGAGAAACATTCCATGGTCTATGTTTACCGAATTCTGGCAATCAAGGAGGTAAGAAGTAATGCCAAGAACTATTTGAAGCTTGAAGGAAAATTAATGATTCACTCTTGAACCTCCAAGTAATATTTCAAATCCCAAGTCACAAAAAGCAGAAGTTAACTTTTCTATATATTTGCTTAAAGGTCACAAAAAGAGAGCATTATGCTTGATGTCAAGCCACTTTCTATTTATAGAATTTGTATTATATATATTGACTATTGTCATCATTTTTGTTGATGAGAACAATAGTCCTAATATAAATAGTGTAAATAAGATAATTCTTCATTCCTTAAATTCAGACAAAAGAAAACATGCTTACAATTTATTTTCTTTTTGTAACAGTTTTAAAATATTCATGATGAAATGGAAAAAATATGAAAAAAAATATGAAATTGATAATAATTTTGCATGGATAGGTAGATTAATGAAATGAGTTATTTTGTTAATAAATTTTATTTCAACATAAAAATATGTAATCAGCATATTTTTTTTTTTTTTTTTTTTTTTTTTTTTTGGAGTTGGGGAAATAAAGGTATTTTTTTCAATTTCCTTTCATTTTTTTAAGTAGATGCTATTTTCATTTCAGCTTTTAAACACCAATACAAAAATTAAATCATTATCAATGTGAACATAAATGCAGTTCAAATACTATTATTTTTAAGTTCTAAATTAGACTGCAAGTTGCTTTATTTTTTGTATTAGAACCATTTTAATGGAATTGTTCTAACAAAAATCTTGCTATGATGTATTTGTTTTGTTTCTTTTACAGTAACAAACAAAATTACAAACATATATCAAATCATAAAGATATAGATAACAATAACAAGATTGAAACAAATAGAGTTAATGGAATGAATTTCTTCAGGACAAAAATATTTATATTGACATAAAGCACAAATTAAAGGCTTCAGCAAATATTCTTATAAAAAGACTTTTTCTGTACACTGTTAATCAACAAATCATTGATTTGAGCTTCAGGTGTGAAAAACAATTATTTCTCTTCTTTTAAGCAAGGGAATGGCACTGATGTTCCACATTTCTACTGTATCTTATCATTGGCTATAAAATCATATTACTTGATTGTTTGAAAGATTTACTAATTATTTAATGAACAGATTTTCTCATGAACATCAACAGGATGTTATAAATTTTCAAAATTTATCACTGACTTCAAATGGACTGAAAACACATGACTATTAAAGACAAGTCCTTGCAAAAAAAAAAAACTTTAAAAGTATGTTTTAGTTTCTCAAACCATTGTCTTGAAAATAATTGAAATTGATAAGTTTTTTTGGGAGGAGATATTTTACTCACTTGTAAAAATGTTTTGACATTAATAGCTGAGATAATTTCCAAAGGTAAAAATCTGTTATTGAAGATCTTAAGAGGGTCAAGCCAAATTTCCACTGGGGCATCTTAACCACACTAAACCAAGGAGTTGAACACGTGCATACAAAATTGAAAAATAAAATGGACAACGCCCGAATAAGTCACAATATGATGATTATATCAGAAAAAAAATATTTACAGTTCTTTCTTTGTTCATTTTCTTCTTTTCCCAACTTGTTCTAATAACTGGCGACAGAACGAAAATTGCAGAATCTTCAAGTAATGTGATTTGTACTTTCAAGGATAGCACAAGGTTATTCGTCAGAGTTTTTCTTTATCAACAACTAGTTTTAACTTCAAAGTACTGTGGTTTGTATTTTCACGGACAGCACAAGGTTATTCGTCGGAGTTTTTCTTCATCAGCAGATAATTATTATTATTATCTTCATCAGGTTGGCAAACAGCGTTATATCAGAAATCTCTTAAATCCTCCAACCACCTTCATCTGCAACTTCATTGGCAACTAACCCCAAATCCAACTCCAAATGGCTTTGGCCCATGTGGGCAGTTGTATTTATGGGTGTCACTTTCAACTGGTTTGGTGCGGGCGAATAGGTGGGTCTTATGCAAATTTCTCATAATTCAACCAGTTTTCTTTCGTTTTCTATTTCACATTTCCATTTTTGGAAGATCTCCCCACTTCTTCAGGAAGAGCCATTATATGATGTCAGCCTTTCTGATGTCATCTTCTGTTTTAAATCTGTTTACAATTGTAATTTTTTTCCCAGGGATATTTTGGCTGATAATTTTCTCCGTCAAGCCAGACATGGCTCAACAGCCAACCTTAACCTTTGGTCTCTGATCCTGCACCTGTTTGATGAACTGCATTGTTTAACTTTTTCAACAAAATTCATACATCTATTCCCATATCCTGGGAAAATAATTCTCTTTCTGACAAAAATTTAAATCATTTTGTTTTAACCCTTTTTGTCCATACACCATCTTAAATATTGTTACAAATGCACTCTTATGAAATACTACTAGTACTAAATTTAAATACATTAGAATGATCAGTCTAGTCTCCTTTGAAAATAAAATAATCATACAAAATATATACTTTTATAGACAGGACGTTCAAGACAAGCATGATAAAGCTTGGGATTTTTTTCTTTTTTTATCTTAAGAATTCCTGATATTTCAACAATTATCATCCAATTAGTAGTCTCACCAAATCACCATTCTGTAACTTCATACTTTTAAAAGTTTAAACAAGGCTAGTGCTCTGTTACAATAGATTCAAATAAGATCTCTACATAAAAAATACACATTTATCAATTCCTCAGAGAAATGTCATAATTTAGATGATCTGATAGAGGCTAGAAATAAAATCAAAGTTTCATTCAACTAATTGTTATGTACAACTGCTAAATGAAAAGGTCTGTCGCAAGCTTTTGATATCACTTTTAGGTCAAATGACAGCTGCTGTATTTGATCATATTATTATTTATAAGAAATATAAACTCACATGCCTTATGCATTTTCATATTATGCCATCATATTTAAAAAGGCTATTACAGCATCTTAATAAACTATAATTCTAAAGATTTCATATATGTTAAGTGCATAAAAAGAGTGGGTGTATAAAGGACACAATGCAGTTTAAATATATCAGACAATAATAAAAAGTAAAGATATTGTTGATAAAAGACATTCTGCAGAGATTGGGTTGTTAAGCTATAAATCTTATTGTATGACAATCTTTGAGAGAGACACTTTGAGTGAACTTTTGGTAATGGTAGCAGAGGTTCTTACAAATATTTATCAGAAACTTTGGAAATAAATGAAAAGAATCAAAGGTATAAATAAATAATACACATTTATTTGACTTTGATTGTAGTCAGTCTTCGATAATTTTTGGTAGTGAATGTTAATTTATAAGTCAGATTGTGACATATAAATAATGTAAATTCCCTCCTATATTTAAAGATTAAATTATTCTTTTATTTTAGTATTCTGTGAGAGAAAAAGATTTGTACATCATTTTCAATGCACCATATGGCCGGATCATGGTATCCTAGAGGAACCAGCATGTTTTCATTGAATTCCGAAATAAAGTACAATTTTCACCATCTTCAAAACCACCTTTTGTAGTCCCTGCTGGTAAAAAAACTTACATTACATTTAATAAGCAATGTTTATTATATATTTTTATATTTTATAACTGATAAGAGTATATCTCTGTTGGAGTGTTGATCAAAATATAAATGACTTCATAAGTTTTAGGACAATTTGTTTATTTTGAAAATACAGCTGATTAAAAAAGTTCATTTTAATTTAATATTCAAGGCTTTTAACATTTTGCTAGTATAATAATTAATAAATGGAAAGTTTTTAAGATTATAAAAACAATGCAGTCCCTAATCCACAGATTAGAAAAAATGACAAAACCTTCAACATATTAAAATTATTAACATCATTAAAATAAATTAAATTATTTTAAAAATTCATATTTTCTTAATAAAATCCATCTGGAAATTCAATGATGGACATTAAATTATCAAACAACAGACTTTCAGAACAAACAATAAATTGACAATAATTGAATGCCATAGAAGGTCTATCATTGTTTCAAAACTATAACTTAGCTTTGATTTGAAACATCCTTTTTAATAACGTAAACATGCCTTGCAAGAAAAAGTTTCCTTTTTTTTAGAATGGAATTTAGAATTAAACTGATATCACACTAAAGGCCTTTCCATTCAATAAATAGCAGCCCCAGTGTGACACCAATTTTAGTATTTACCATATTATAATTAACAAAAGATGAAGGTCATTAAAAAAAAAAAAAAAAAAAACAGCAATTATATAGCTAGCAGCTTAGGAAGATGATTATTTATTGAAATTTCAAAGTATGGATGCTTCCTTTTTAATGCCTTTGTTTTTATTTTTTCTAGATAATTGTTTTCAAATTAATAATTATATTTTTTATTATACATAATTGTTTCTTCTTCATATTTATTTCAAAATATGTAATGGCTGCAAACCAGCATGCATCTATTTATTTACCATCATGTCATGTGACACAATTTTCAAGCCATACAGATTAGTTTTACAATCTCTTGCCCACATAGGGGCTTCATCTATAATCACAATCACAAATCCCATAATCCATCAGAGTCATAGGGGCACCACCTGTACTGCAGAGTTCAACCATCTCAAGGCCAGTTTTGAATTAAAAATTTCCTTTTCCTAGACTAGTTACAACCCAAAGATATAGAACCCAGTCTGTCCTGCTATTTACCCAGAGATGGGAGGAGAAGAAGAGGATTCATACCTTTCACAAGTATATTAGCATGTAAATGAATGGTAATGGATCCAACTGGAATTTGAACTCTGCTCTCTGACTCCTCAATCTGAGCTGCCATCCATTACTCCACTGTGCCTCTTTCATCTATAATAGTAGATGAGAAACATCTGAGATATTTGTTTATAAAAGAAAGTTCTAATGCAGTGTAGTGAATTGTACTATAAATATATGTTGTGTTATGTATATTTAAATTTATTTAATCATGTTGTTTTAATGTATTATGAATGATGTTTATTATTCTTCACATAGATCATAAGTTGGAATATAATATGTAAGTGTGCGTTTATATACACAGATTCATATAAAGAACTAGCAGTAGAGCCCAGCGTTGCCCGGGGATATAACAGTAAGAGATAGATCGAGTATCCACCATCATAAAGACTGAAAAATAAAATTGACAAAGATTATTGTTTAAGGTCAATGGACACGCATGTCTTAATTATTTTTTTTTTTTTTTACGAATTGGTCAAACCCAAACTCAAACAAAAACATTGTTTTTAATCGTTATGAGTCTACTGATTGAATAGAATTTTATTATAAACAATTGTCTTGTAAATGGAATTTTTAAAGCATTCTGAATGTAAAAATAAAGAAAAAAGTGTGCAAGACAATAAGAAACACTACATACCAAAAAAAAGTGAAGTTTTGTTGAAATCGGTTGAAAAATGTAGGTAGCCTTTCTGTAATCTTTTAGTTTTACAATTTATGATTTTTACTTATTGAATACAGTAAAAAAATTACATATTTTGCTTGTGGTGATTCATTAGTAGAATTCTGATTTGAATATATTTTCCACTCGTTGTTTCTAATACAAAAAATATTAAATTGATTTGGGTTTATTAATTATGATCTAACAAATCTTATTCATTTAGTAGCCTTTCTGTAAAAATAATCTTTTACAATTTATGATTTTTTACTTATTGAATACAGTAAAAAATTGGACACCATGTTTAAAGTAGTTTCCTGTTCGGTTATTTTTTTAGTTAGGACTTGTGTATGTTTAGATTTCATTATCTTTCCCTAAAGATAAAGAATTTATCCGATGTTTGTATTCGTACAATCAGTAGAGATCGTTAGATTATTGTTTAAGGTTGACGGACACGCATGTCTTAATTTTTTTTTTTTTTTTTTTTTTTTTTACGAATTGGTCAAACTCAAAAAAAAAAACATTGTTTTCAATCGTTATGAGTCTACTGATTGAATAGAATTTTATTATAAATAATTGTCTTGTAAATGGAATTTTTAAAGCATTCTGAAAGTTAAAAATAAAGAAAAAAGTGTGCAAGAGAATAAGAAACACTACCTGCAAAAAAAAAAAAAAAAAAAAAATCGGCTGAAAAAGTTAGAAATCCGCTCCCATATTTAAAAAATACACAAACAACCCGATGTGAGTTGTCCCCTTCCATTTTCACGATGTCTCTTAATCGTGTTTTCAAATTGATTTTGTGCAAAAAAAAATTATATTTTTCCCATTTTTGACGCTGTTAGAACCACCACAAGGTAATTTTATGTAGTCCTGTGAAGTTTTGTTGAAATCGGTTGAAAAATGTAGGAAATCGATCCAATATATAAACGTTAAAGACACACACACACACACACACACACACACACAATCTGCGTTTTATAATAAGTAAGATGTATTGAAAACAAATACTGAATTTCCTATTAAAAACGCCATAGAATAGAAAAAGAGCGCTATCTCAAGAACCTCCTGTTTAATTTTAATGAGATTTGGCACTGCACTCGATAGGGTATCAAAGTACAATATGTTCCTAAATTGGCTGGGGTATTACCTATCATTTGAGCTATATCTTGGGAACAAATATACATACATACAAGACTACAGTTTAGGATTATATAGACAAAAATAAAACCTGACATCAGTTTTTATTAGAAGCTGATCATGAAAGAAAATCCACTTTAAAATTAAAAAAAAAAAAAAATAAAGTATGCAATAATGTAAAGGGAAATTCTCTAAATTTTGTCCTATTTTGTTAATTTTATCAAAGTCAGAAATAAATTTTACTTTTCTCTCTTTTGGCAGGAACATATTTTTTGTGTTAAATCATTTTGTGAAAAAGAAATAAGATGAAGATTACAAAATAATTTTTTCTCTCTTTTGAAAAAAAGAAATGTTTTGTTTGAACTTAAAAGATAACCTTGTAAAAAGAATATGATAAATAAAAGTAGAAATAAATAAAACAAAAGAAATAATAAATTTTTATTTGGATCATTTTTTTCTTTCAGTGCTGGTGATGGAAGAACAGGGACTTATATTGCATTAGATATTCTTTTGGAACAATTATGGAAGAAACCAACCATTAATATTTTTTCATGTGTCAATCAACTTTGTCAGCAAAGGGCATTCATGGTACAAAACAAAGTATGTCAGAAGTTAGAAATTTTTTTGAATTTTGTCTCTTTTAAACTTTTCATTCATGTTAATCTTGTAAATTTATGAAACTCTTTATTGATCAATATAGAATAATGGATTCTTTTTTCTACATCTTTCATTATAAAAACATATCTTCAATTTAAATGTTAATCTAGTTGAACTTTTTCTAATCAAAATTTATTCTAACTCGAGGTAAATATCAATGTTTCTTTGTGATAAACTTTAAAATTATAGCATTTAATCATGATATACTTATGAAAAGCTTATATCATAAACTTAAGGTTATGAATGTATTTTACACCTAATATGAATTTTATTAAAAACTACTGAACACTAAAAGTGCATTACTCTTGTTAATTTTATATGCTACATATTTGCATTATAATCCATTTTGAAACAAAATTCTTTTAGGTATGAACATGTGTGTGACTTGGAATCATATGAATTTGCTGTTGTTGTTGCTGATGATGATGTTAGAAATACCAAGTATTATTATTATTATTGTCGTCGTCGTTGACGACGATAATAATAATAATAATAATAATACGACCTTGGTATCTAGTAGTCATTACTTTGAAATGGAGGACAACTCTTGTTATCAAAGATTCAACATTCATTTCTTCAATAAATGTCATTTAATTATCTTCCAATCTCTTGATAAGTTTCCCTCATGCTGTAATTATGAACATTTTTTTTAAATTTCTATAGATTTTTCTATTAACTTTCACTTTTAACCACTGAATCATAAAAATCTCTATATTTAATGTGGTTGCTTTTTAAAGTTAGACATACTAAAATATTATATCTCGTGCCAGATATAATAAACAAAGTAAACCCGAGTGTTGGTTTTCAATAATAGTTTTATAATCGGATGTAGGTGTGTTAATACAGAGACAGTCGAGAGTATGCTAACCTCAATAGGTGTGAACAAACGAAGACCTTTTCACTGTCCGCTATGGTCGTACTTAATCGGCAACCAGTCCGTCCATTATCGTGAATGGGGAAGTTGGGTATCATCACAACACCTCCCACCGAAGCTGAAATTCTCCCTTTTGAAAATTTCTGCTTCTAATGTCGTCTTCTTTTTGGATCCGGATTAAAACATCTCCACTGGTTTTCTTTCCCGTGTGCTCCTTCTTTTTTAGTCGTCACAATTAGATCCTTTTTGAGAAGATAATTTCCGCTTTTCAGCCCATAAGGCTGGTCCATGCGATACAGGTTCAAATACACTATTGGGTAGTGTCATGTTAAAAGCATCGCATAACACTTCCATCGGAATTTCTTCTTCGCTTTTTTCACTTTCTTCACCATATCGTGGTCTAATCTGATTGATGTGTCTTTTACACGTAATTTTTTACTTTTTAATCGTGTAGACCACTTTACCAATCCTTTTCTGGATTATGCCATCCGTCCAATAGCTTTTCCACTTTTAAAATTTAAAAAAAAAAACTGTCTCCTGAAGTGTATTTTTTTATGTTGACTTTTTTCCTTTTTCTTAGCAACTTTTTTGTTTTGATAGGGTAACAATCTATCGAAAATTGATCTAATTTTCCTTGCGAACATAATTTAAATCCGGTGACATTTTCGCATCGTTGTTCTCATTAGAGTTACCCTATAGATTGCTAAGAACTTCTGAATAGTTCTTTCTTCCGTGTCCATACCTTTATTTTTACGTAAAGCACGTTTAAAGGTGTCAACAAATTTCTCGGCTTGACCGTTCGACCTGGGATGACACACTGGATGTCGAAGTTATGTGTTCAATGTCTAAGGCAGTACAGAAAAATAAACTCCATACTTTTATTGAATATTAACAGATACCATTGTCGCTCACCAATGTCTGGGAATAAAACGACTGAAAATTTCATCCAATGCACTGATGGTGTTCCAAGATATAGGATGCTTGAACTGGACTACCTCAGGCCATTTCGATAAAAGTCCACCAATATCAAATAATAGTACCCATTAATTGGTCCAGCATAGTCTATATGTAGACGTGCCAACGGCAAATCCGTTTTCGGCCAAGGATTCATTTTGACCGGAGGTGCCCTTGCAGCCAATTGACAACCTCTACATAGTCTTACAAAACCTTCAATATCCTTGTTCATTCCTGGCCAGTAACGTAACCACGCATGAGTGATTTCATCGAGACATTCCAGGATGACCGGTATGAAATTCTTTCAGCATATCTGTACGTAGAGATTGAGGTATAACAATTCTATCTGCGTACATCAACGTGTTGTTAAAATTCAAAAAAGGTGAAATCTGAGTTCCCTTTTTCTGTCTTTTGTTCCTCTCGTCTGGTTCCTTAATTTCAGAATATAGTGATTTTTTTTCGGTTTTTTTTTATTTGGTCCAAAGTTACCGGCAATTCCTGATTGTATTCAACAAGAGACCTGATATTTCTTTTCCTCAGTTAATGCTGCTATAACCGTCTCTTCTAAAATTTCTTCATTTTTTGGAATCATATGACAATCCATCCGCATGCCCATGTTCTTTAGATTTGACGTATTCCATCCTAAAATGGTAATTAAGCAGGGTTACACCCCATCGCCGTAAGCGATTAAAAATATAAAAAAAGGAATGCCTTTTTAACCTCAAATATAATAAGTAACGGTTTATGGTCCGTTTGAAGTACAAATGATCTACCATGTAAAAGCGATGGTAGTTTTTTTAGCCTCTTTCTCGATCTGGCTATAATTTTTAGCCGGAAGAAAGTTTCCGCGATCGGTTTAAGTGCCATCTTCATAAAAAAAGCATTAAATGCACAAGTCGTCGTTGCCAATGATCTCTTTCCAACGACAAGTAGGCATTTTTTAAAAAAAAAACTTTTTGACCAAAACCATTTCTTGTCTTTTTCAACAATTTTAAGGGGCTCTTAAATGAAAAAAGAAACGATTGAGTTTCGAAACTGTTTGCAGGCATTTTCTTAATTGCATCGGCTCTCTGTGGGTCCGGGCCTTCACTGTCTATTACCTGTCCGAGGTATGTAATTCTTTCCATGAAGAATTTACACTTCTCGTGCTTAATTTAAAGCCAAAATCTTCTAGTCTTTTGAATATGCTCTGAATATTACCAAAAATAGCTAAATTGGGTACCTCGATCTTTGGCCTGCCAGCATATATATATTTTTGAAAAATCTTCCCAATTCAATTTTGAAAAAAAATTAAATATGTTGGATAATTGATGATTTTAGCAATCAAAAGAAAATAAATACCAATTTACTCTCTTATTTTGGAAAATGTTTACAGCGTTTTTCAATCTTTTAATTCATTCATAACAATCTGTTTATTACTTTAATTTAAACAAGATTCACTTTTCGACAGTTTTGAAAAAATTTATTATTATTTGAAAAATATCTTCTGGTGAAGTAGTGGATAATTGTATGATTATTTTATACAATCACTTTTAAACCTTTCTGAAAAATTTATCTTTTAATTTTTTTCTTAAAACTGAATATTTAGTCATTTTAGATATGCAGCGGGAACGTGTCTTTGAAAAAGGAATTTTTCTCTAGGGTTTAAAATTGGTGTATCTTTTTCTTTGAGTTCAAATTTGACTTCCGTATTTAGTACCTAAAACCCAATCCTCAGAAAAAAACTGGGATATTCTTTTAATTCATTTGAATTTTTTCATTTTACCATAATTTTTTCGTTTTTCTTTATATTTGTTCAGTTAGTTGCAAAATGAGTTAATCGGGAGTTCTGTGGTGGTACGGAGCAAGCGAAAGGACCGGATGTTAACAGGAGGTTTCAAATGGAAACTGGTCTTTAAAAAGAAATGGAAAAAAAAATAATAAGCAATTTCCACCAATAAAACAGCTCCGCGCCATACCCAACAGTTTGCTTCAGCAGACTGACTCTGAGCCGATGGGCACAAATAAATAGAGCGATAAATTCACTTTTGCAGAGAAAGCTTTGAAGTACCGTCAGAGAATGTCGCTACGCTTTCCTCACCCATCACCAGACGCCTCCAGCCTTCCTTCACCACCGGAAACCGTGAATGACTCCCTACCAACACTTTGACCTCACCTTTCATCCTCCTGTGACCAGCACGCCTTAAACTTAAGTATTAACAAAGTGACTCTTATATTCCTTTAATAATCCAATTTCTCTTATATGAATGAACATTTTATAACGGACTTTTTGTGCGTGTGAATCAAGAAAAATTGTACTATTCATTGATGTTGTATTTAATACAAATTGTTTTGATACACCCTTCTTTACACGTATGTTATTTTGTTTTTATGTATGGTGACCTCAAATTGATTGCTTGTTGAACCTTTAGGCCAAACTAGCGGCTGTCCCGAAGGACTGCTACTACTATACCTTCTGATAAAAGCAACAAGTAACAATTTAATATCCACTCTCCTCCATAAGTGTTGACCGCCGACGGATTTTAACACATATATATACACACACGCACAACAAAAAAAAAATTGAACTGTCACAAAATTAGAATTTTTATTCAACACAAACCAAAAACATGGCAATTGACGCTGAAGAAACTACAATTAATCAAAACCAACCAATCCAAACTGTTGCGATAAACCACCAAACTTCATTGAATCAAACGTGGTAGCTTATTTCGATAATGGGGCGCAATTTAATATTGCAAATATAAGACAGACCAGTCAAAAAATTTTTTAACACTTTGGCAGCTCTACCTGTGGAAATTAGGAAATATACAGCCAACTATCTGCAATCAAAAGATTCTAAAAGAATGCTTACGAGAAAAACAAAACCAAGATGCTTTATGTCGTCATCGACTGAAGGTCGTTCAGTATACCTGAATGAACTTTGTCATTAACAAGCCGAATTGCCATCGTCTCATAAATTTATTCAAGCCCTTTTTCCCCCATTAAACCAAGCTCAAGTCGATTTAGACCAGATCGTCTTGGAAGAATGGCGGATGACTTACTATTATATTTTAACAAACAAGACACCGCACATATTTGGACAGATTCGGGGAAGCAAAGGGATGAACAGCAAAATAAAAAATGAAACTAAAAAGGATACATGGCTGTTCCCACAGTGAAAATAAATTCCCTTACAGTGTTCGCCTATTTAACAAGGACCAAAACCTCTAACAACTAAACATTAAATCTTGTCCATTGAAAGATGGTAAACGGAATGAAAAAATGCAACCCTCAAACTTTGAACAACGGAAAAACTAACTAGGCGAGATGTTGGATTCCATTTCCTCGCAGCTTCTCATTGTAGACGGTTAGGAGCTCAAAGTTTAAATTTTATTTGGATACAGGAGCTGCCTATCTATACTTCGAAGAGATATTTAAGCTGAATTGTAACATATCCAAAATATATCTTTAGTGTCTGCCAACGGTCAAAAGATTGAATGCTCAGGACAAGCAGTACTGAATCTAACACTACGGGAACCTCTGCCGAGAATTTACCTGGACATTTATAATAGCTGAAACTGCTCAGCCACTCCTAGGATCGATTTAAACCATTTCGGGCTAATGGTGGACTGCACGAACAATAAATAATTGATAAAATGACTAGACAATCCAATGCACATCCATCGTCTATTATCATGAATATAGATTTAGTACCGAATAAAGATGCTAACAAAATGGGCCTGGAGAAATACCCAAACTTAATTTCTCCTCATCGCGACACGAATGCAACAAAACCAAAGATATTCCACAGAATAGAAACTGGTAGCAACCCTCCCTACTTTCTCCAGAGCCCAATTTCAGCTCAGAGATGGAAATTGCAAAGAGAATTCAAGAAACTCCAAAGGCAGGAATTCTTCAAACTTGAATGGAGTTCAGCCTTACACATGGTACCGAAGTGATCTGTTGGGATTACAGACATTTAAATACCATAACAAAAAGCCCATCGATATCAAGTCCCAAATATAAATTCTTTGTCTTGAAGCTTTAATAAGAAGTTCTTTTCAAAGATAGACCTGTCGTCTGCTTATCATCAGATACCTTACATCCGGAGGATGTTTGCAAGACAGCCATCTCTACCCCTTTTGGGTTATTTGAATATAACTATATGCCTTTGGGACTAAACCATCAATACCTTTCAGAGAATGATGGAAAATATTTCTGATTTGGGATATTCGGACGATATCCTTATATTTCAGAAGATTCAAGCATATCGACCTAGAATTTAAAATTTTTTCCAAATGCATATTTGGTGCTAGTGAATTAGACTTTTAGGATTTCACATTTCTGTTGGTCTCAAAAGTGCTAAAAAGTTGAATGAATTAAGTGAATTTCCTCAACCAAACGATTCTAAATCACTACGATTCTCGAATGGCAAATTTTTACAGAAATCTTGTGCCAAATTTCAAAAAGCGATATCAATTAATCCCGTTTAAACCAAAATTCAAGTCATTAACCCTAACAAAGGAAGAAAGTGAATCTTTCGAAAATATGAAAAGTCTTTATCAAATGTAACTGTTTTGGCTTTCCCCAGCTTAACAACTATCAACTTGTAACAGACAGTTCGAATTATGCGGTGGGTGCAGCACTTCATCAAATGATTGATAATCAACCCCATCCCCATAGGTTTCTTTTCAAAGAAACTTTCCCAAACCCAACAAAAAATATTCTACTTTTGACAGAGTTAGCCGCTCATTGGTTTCCATTTTAAACATTTAATAGAAGGCAGAAATGTAATGTTACTGACGGATCACAAACCACTTTGCAGTTTTTTAAAAGCCAGTCTTCCTTAAAATCAGATAGACAACAGCGTCACCTCTGTTTTATCAGCGAATATGTGAATGACATTTCACATATAAGAGGTTCACAAAATATAGTAGCTGATTGTTTATCACGACCTGTGCGATCACTATTGATGTATGTGACTTACAAGAAATAATGAAGCATCAAGCTACTGACAATGAAATTCAGGCATTCAAAGATATGATAAATCAAAATTTGACACGACATTACCTTTCCACGACTCAGACTTTCAGAAAATATTTTTCTACATAATCTATCACATCCAGGAATAACATCTTCAAGAAAAATAATAAAATCAAGATACTATTGGCCGAAGATGGACAAGTCAATAAAACCCAGCACAGAATGCCAGCATGCCAACTTGAAAATAATTTCCTTTTTCCATTTGAATTACCTTCCAGTCGTTTTGAAACGGTGCATGTGGATATTGTCGGTCCCTTACCGCCAGTAAAAGAACCAAACTGACCTTATTTTCACCATATCGTTAGATTAACATGCGTTGATAGAAATACGAGGATGGATAGAAGCATGCCCAATAACAGAAATTACGGCAAAAGTCAATATCAACGGCTTTTGTCAATCTGTGGATCCGATTCGGGTTCCTCTTCATGTTTACGGACAGAGGAAGCCAATTTGAATCGAATTTTCTCAGAACTATCAAAATAATAGGCATCACAGATTACGAACAACGAATGTTACCATTTTTGGATTAACACGTTTTCTCACAGAACTTTCTATTATAGCCAGGAAAGAATTATGGTTAACAGCTCTTCCTATCGTCCTTTTGGGAATGAGGATAACACCCAACTAATCAAACTATTCTTTTTATTGCAGTAACAGGAGTCATTTCTTCCCCCGATTATTTTGACTTATAAAGAACGAGCAAGTGAAATGACAAACTCGCACGTTAAAATTTTCTCGGGAGATGCAAAAATTTGTATGGACAAATTATCCAGGGACGTTGGCATACAATACCTAATTTTACATTCCAAAAAGATTTACAAACATGTAAAAGTATTTTAAGAACAGACAGAGTAAAGAAAGCCATTGGAAGCTCCATACACAGGTCCATTCCAAGTATTAAGTCGTCATGAAAAATATTTTACTATTAAAAGATCGGATGGCGTACATAGTAATGTTTTCAATAGATTTAAAACCTGCATATATTTCTGAAAATATAAAATCAAAGATTCCATTGGATCAAGACCGGATTTGATAACTCCTATCTTGTTCGAAGAAAACTAATGATAACAAACCAGAAACTGAGAAAAGTCCGTAGAACGGTTAAATGGAAGAAAGAAAACACATATTTTATTACTGAAAAAAAAAACAAAAATCTTTGTTTACTGGGGCGAAAGTTTGTGGTGGCACGGAGCAAGCGAAGGACCGGATGTTAACCCTCAGAGGTTTAGACAGCAAATGACCAATACTGGTCTTTGCGCACCCGGCTCACGCAGAATTTCCGGTGGAAAATAAAAAGAAATAAAAAGAATAATAAGCAATTTCCACCAATAAAACGACTCCGCGCCATACCCAACAGTTTGCTTCAGCAGACTGACTCTGAGCCGATAATTTACAAATAAATAGAGCGATAAATTCACTCCTGTAGAGAAAGCTTTGAAGTACCGTCAGAGAATGTCGCTACGCTTTTTCACCCCTCAGCCCCTTCACCACCGAGACGCCTCCAAGCCTTCCTTCTTTCACCGGAGATACCGACGCTTAAACTTAAGTATTAACAAAGTGACCTCACCTTTTTCATCTCTTATCTGTGAACCAGCACGTGTGAATCAAGAAAATTGTTCAATGTTGTATTTTAACAAAGTTTTGACTCTTATATTTTATTTAATAATCAAATTTTCTTCTTATAGGCCAAAATGAACATTTTATAACGGACAACGAACATTTTGTCAACGTGTGAATCATTCCAAAGAAAAATTGTACTATTCATTGATTTGTTTTGTATTTTAATACAAATTGTTCTTAAAGTTTATTTCCTTCTGAAACCCTTTCTAGCGTTTTTATGTTTATTTTGTTTATTTTATGTTTGTTCCTCAAATTGATTGCTTGTTGAACCTTTAGGCCAAACTTTCGGCTGTCTGAAGGATTGCTACTACTTACCTACCTTCTGGCAAACCGAATATTTATGCCCTTTAACAAGTGAACGTGTCTTTGGTATGGTTATTTTTCACACGTCTCACGTGTATCTTTTTGGCTTTTGGAGTTCTTCGACCCCTTCGAACATTACACCATAATCCCTTTTTACGTTTCTGAACGTTGGCATTCTTCGGTCACCTTTTGTAATGTTATTTTGTCTTGCTTTAATATTCTCGACCCAGAGTGAATCATCTTTGTTCCCGCGTTCAACCAGAGAGTTCACTGTTCGTATGTCACAAAATCCTCGTTTTCTGCTTTAAAGATGTTTAGGCATCTGTATCGCGTGTGGAACAGACTATTCCTTTTCGTCAAATATTTTTTGACAGAATACTTATAGTTTCTTCAAACGAAACTTCTTCTGGCTTTCTGGGCAATATCAAGTTTGAGTACTTCCTATTCTCGTTTGTCCCTAGTTTCTGGACTAATAATGTTACTCGTTCCTCATCCGACCAATGTTGACATCTCTTGGTAAATATAGTTTCGAAACGTTTAAAGTATGCTGAAATGTAATGCCCGAATCAGGATCATAAATAAATTCGGATAATGAATTTGCTATTCCTTCGGCAAAAAAAACAGTATTTTTTCTTTCTCCAGTCGCCTGTTTCAAAATTTTTCGAGACTTTTTGCTGTTGCAATATTTGTTGTAACTCTTGGTGCTGTTTTTTGTTGCTGTTGTTGTAACTCTTGATGCTGTTGTTGTTGCTGTTGCAAGCTTGTGTACAGCATTTTAGTCATTCGACTAATTGCTCCATCCTGACTTTATTTAGAATTCGGCAAAAAAAATTTTTTTTTTTTTTTTAGACGGTTAACAGACAATTTAGACAATTTTACAACCCGTAATTTTACTTGAATAATCAATTATTAGACCGGCTCGCATTTGAGTCACGGTTCAATATATATTTTCAAATCACAATTTAACAGTAAAAATTTTCTTACTTTTCAAAAAGTTTCTTTTTGACTTGTGACTCCGTTTTCCGAAATCTAATCGGCGTCAACAGATATCTTTGACTTGCGAATCTGCTTCCGAAATCCGTTCAGCGTAATTTTATATATATATATATATATTTTTTTTTTTTTTCAGGTAAGTACGTTGCACAATCCTCATCACCAGTTGTTATATCTCGTGCCAGATATAATAAACAAAGTAAACCTCAGTGTTGGTTTTTCAATAATAGTTTTATAATCGGATGTAGGTGGTGTGTACAGAGACAGAGAGAGTACTAACCTCAATAGGTGTTAACAAACGAAGACCTTTTCACTGTCCGCTGTGGTCGTACTTAATCGGCAACCAGTCCATCCATTATCGTGAATGGGGAAGTTGGGTTATATCATCACAACACTAAACTTGTTAAATCTTAAAATCCATTAATATTTGATGTTTTTTATTTTCTTGGACAGTTTCTATTTTCTCTACATGTCATTTGTTTATTTGTTTTATTCTTATTTATAGATTCAGTATCAATTTATCCATGATATTTTAGCTGAAGAGATTTTGACTGGCTTCTCAGAGATTTTTGTTACTTCCATTCCTGAGGAGTTTAAGAAACTGCAAACAAACAAAGCAAATGGGGAAAAAGCAATGCTTAAAAAGCAATATGAGGTAAATTATGACATTTCTATAAAAGAGGATTTTCCAAACTAAACTGAAAGAAAACAATATTTCAAACGCTAATTACCTTTACCTAAATGTCATTAAAGTATCACTTGACATTTATAATTAAGAATGAAGCCATTGCACTAATGCTAAACACATTTGATGAGTTATTTTTCTAAGCCAAGAGATAATATCAAATATTGTTGTTTTTCTGAAACCAATTCTTATTCAATAGTTCTTTGGTTTCTACTTGATTTGCTCCTCAAAAGAACACACACGTTTCTCCAAGATACTTGAATTTCTTTCTTAAATTTATACTCATTTCTCACCTGTGTTGAATGAAGGCAAAGCCTGAAGAATAATCAGGATAAAATTCAAATCTTTTGATTGTTTTTGGGTTTTTTTAGAGTAGCTGAGGCTCCTTAACAGATGGGGACGCACATGCAGACATATAGAGCAATAGATATTTGAAATCATGACACTTTCTTTTTAAAATCTTTCATGTATACTTTATGCCTAGAAAACTAGGTAACAGCAGAAGTAGAACAAGGTGAATATGGTTTGTAACTTGGGTTGTTTCTCTAACAAATACTAATTCATTCTACCAATGGAAAGAGAAAAGGAAAACTTTGAAGGAAAATCCTTCTCGCAATATGAGTAGCTTTATTTTATAACTGAAATATTCTTAGAAAATGGAGAAATGACTAATTAGAAATTTGAAAATCTTGGAAAAGTAAAATGTCTATAAAAAACTTTAATTAATCCAGTTAAGATTAACTGAAGTTAGGTACAACATTTCTTTATTGATATAAAATTTTAAAATAACTGTTATTGAGTAAAATCTCATCAAATTCATGTCAACTTTAACAAAAAAAGTGAATTAAAAAAAATTAACTGAAAATCAAGAGAAAATTGCTGACATAATAAAGATGATGAAACTAAATTGCAAATAACTGCTCCAATGCCATAATCTCTCACATCTCTTTTAGTGTACATAGGTACTTCATCACAAATGAAAAAGATTTATTATTTTCAGTAACACATTGTTTATTTTTCTTTCTTTCCTTCTTATTTTTTACATCATTTATCATTTTTAAAATGTAGTCATCTTTCTTGGGTTGTATTTTAATTGCATCCAAAGTCACAAGTAGTATCTTTATTTTGTTACACAAAACACTTTTTATTTCATTTTCAGAAATTACAGAAGCAATTACTGTCTCCTCAAAAGGTTATTTAAATTTTTGGAATTAATTTGCACAAACCATCTGCATGTCCCAATTTCTTTGATAGTAAATACTTCCTCTTAAAAATCATAGTTTAGTAAAACTGTTTCCCAACGTTGTAACCTGTTGGCGGTATGCATTGGAATACATTTTTTTAAACTAAAATACTCAATGGATGGTGATCTGTTTTCAGAATAAATTTCCTACTGAGTATCACTTAGTGAAATGTTTTCATTACAAAAATAATAGCTAGCTCTTCTTTTTTCAATTTGACTATAATTTTATTCATCCATTATTAGCATTCTTGAATTTATGACAAATAACTGCTCTAATGCCATAATCACTCACATCTGATGCTCCTATTATTTCTAAATCACAATTGAAATGTATTAATGATAATTCAGATATTAACATGTTCTATATATCTTCAAAAGATTTTTTGACATTTATTGAACCAATTACGCACCATATCTTTTTCAATAATGTATTTAAAAGCGTTGTCAATTTATGAATTTTTGATACATAAAGTTTGTAGGCTTAGGTTTAAAAACAGGGACTATGTTTTCCTTTAAGTGAAAAATTGCCTTCACCACAGTACATTTTTCAAGACCTTCAGAGAATACTGTTTTAACTCCTTTAAAAAACTTTCACTTACCGTAAGTGTTTTGTCGGAAGAGCAATTCACTTTCATTTTATTTTACAGAATTAATTTACAGGAAGACTTCACAAACTGAATAGTTTCATCTAGTCTGTGCCCAATAAGTTCAACGTATTATTTTTTAATATAAATGGCTTAGTTTTTAAAGTTTGACCTTCACATGAGACATTACATACAAGGAGGTCAAAGAATCAACAAAAATAAAACTGGATATAGGAGAAGCTTAACACTCATAAGGGACATAAAACCCTTTCATTTCTGGGAAGTGTAGTGATTTTAAATGTCTTACCTCATTTACATATGAGTGCATAGGTTTTTTTTGTATCATCCTACAACTGAAACAAGATAGAGTAAAAGCTTAATACTCATGAAGGACATAAAACAGGATATAGAATGGAAGAAAGGCGTTAAATAAAAAACATAGTTTGGAACAAGACGAGAAAGGTTAATGAAAAGAACAATGGACAGCCTGATGGAAGAAAAAGGAATTTTATTTCCAGAGTCTTTGTTTTTAGGGCAGAGATGCTTTGAAGGAAACTGATTCTGTTACAAAATATTACCACAAAAGCAGTGATCAACCCAATAAAAAAAAGAAAAGTGTTATGCATAGGCTTCAATGTATTGTCCTCCCACTGAAATGGGATATAGAAGAAGCTTAATATTCATGAAGGGCATAAAATCCTTTAATTTTTGCATAATTTAGATGACAATTTCTCCATTACATGATGCATAAATTAGTATTATAAATCAGCAAATTGGTCAGTGTAGGGCACTAGTATCAGAAAACTGAGAGATAATGTTAAACGTCCATAATATATTTTATCTATATGCTTAAATAATCAAATTTAATATTAAATATATTCCAAGATTTTTGTCAAAATATTTTCTTCATATAAACTCATAACATCAATCATGAAATTATTTTCCTTGGCTTTCTTTGATCTCACCCTGTCTTTAAGGTAAATTATATATTCCATCATAAATAAATGATTCTAAATAATTTAAAGTCTTGAAACTTTAGATTGATGATTAGATAAGAAATGTTTTCATGTAATGAAAAAAGTGCTACTTTAAAGAAGATACTGTATGTTGATCATCTTATGATAAAGCAAATGTCACATTAAGACAAGTGTCTAAAGATAAGAATATATAGGCTTTAGTTTCACTGGGGTACTGTTGTTTATGATCTGTTCTGCTTGATAGCAATTATAGCAATGTTAGTCTAAGAATTAAATATAAGTATTATGTATTTTACATTAAATAATGAGCATTGTTATAACACATTATTTATTACTATGATTGTAAAGATATTACCAGTTTAACAATATTTTATGCTTCTCATGACATTCAAACTTTGTGTGTTGCTTAATTTTCTCTTTTCTATAAACTCAATTTTTGTTCATTTATCTTTCAGGAATTCATATTTCCATTGAATCAATCTCATCCAATAGAATCATATCAAGAGTCAATGTATACAAATGTTGAGGAAAATAATGGTAAGGCATTTGTAGCAATCAGCATTTTATTTTATATATTATCTAAAAGAAAAGATTGTATGATGACATGGTGAAAAGTTCTCAGCCGGACCAAAAAGCCCTTCCCCAAAATTCTGATGTTTGGTCATTTGGTCAGATTTTGAGAAATGGGTCAGGCCAAGAACACTTGTACTTCAATGTTTGTTTCTTGAGTTGTGTAAAAACTCCAACAAAGTCACTTGCAAATTTGTTTAAAAACCATCTTCACAAATGTAATTAGTCACTTCAAGTGCACTGTAGTTATCTATAGATTTTATGACCATCAGTCATTTGGTAACAACTTGCTTGTCTTTAGTAAGTTGAAATATAAGTATTTGTATATGCAAAATTTTACTGAAGGAAATAATATGTACTCCTAAACTAAGGGGTCAATTGTTGATTTGAAATCTGTTCTATCCCACACTGTTGGGATAAACAAAAACAAATGAAAATTAAAGACAAGTGTATTGACAAGACAAGGGATGTAACTCAATTGTATTTTTGATTTATCGTCCTTTTCAGGGAAAGGAATTTAGTTTCCCCTGACAAAACCTCTCCTTTTTAGTATAATTCTTATATAACTTTTGACAGGGGATTTAATTGCAGTGGGTATGGCTTACTTTGTAGTCGATGTGATTTTTTTTGGTGCACTTTTTCCTGAAGTCTTATGTTTGCTCTTTGGCATTTCTTAAGAGCTTTGTTGAGGCAGTTAAACAGTGTCCAATAGAATGTCCAGCAGTAAAATGGAGTTTGATTTGGTCTCTGAAAGTTTAGATGGTCGTAATTGGTTTTCATATTAAACTCAGACTGAAGACTGAATATCCACATCATATGTAACATTTCCAGAGTGATGTATAATGTGTCCTTGGATTCATTTTCTTTTGCCGTTTGCTGTAATTTTTTTGCAAGTACAGTTTGTCTTGGTACATATTTGCACTTTACTGCTCTATGATGACAGTTAAATTCTTCTTCCATCACCGTGTTCCTTGGATGGATAACATATATATAGAAACAAATTCTATGGTTCATCAGTTCTGTTAGTGGTTAATTACCATTAGGTGCAGCTCTGTAACTTGCAAGGATTACTTCTAATATTTCTTGTGCGGTTCCCTCACTTTCAAGTTTGAGGGGTGCTCTCTTAAGGCTATTTACAAAATGCTCCATTTGTCCATTTGATTGTGGATGAAAAGTAGGTGTCCTGATGTGTTGAATACCATTCTGTGCACAGAAAGTTGAAAATTCAGCTGATGTGAAGGTAATGCTATTATTAGAAACTAGTATCTGTGGGACTCCATATCGACTGAAAGTTTACTTTAACCTAACAATTGTTTCACCAAGCTGATACAAGTCATTTGAAAAATTACTGGCCATTATAATGCACTTATGTTTTTTAAACAAACAGGAACATTCAAAATGTCAGTCAACACAATGCCATCATTTTCAGGAAGGATTCTTTTTAATTACGAGGTTGTTTTCTCATGTGGATTTTTCTGGTTATTGGTAAATCCATAATTTTGAACCAGCATAGTGTCTCTTTTGGTACTTAATAATTTCAGTGGTAAGGGCTTTTTAACATAATGTTTTTATCCTGTCCCAATATTGAAAGAAGTCATGCGTGAGCATCATCATATAGAAGATTTTAATCTTGCAATAAAATCAAACACTTAAATTGTTTCTCTGTAAGGGATTTTAATTTAAATTTTCTACATTCCTAATTGACATAATCAGCAAAACCTCATAATTGTTAGCATCATCTTTTGTTAGCTTTAAACAATTGAATCAAATGTTAAATAAAGTTTGTTTTTTTCTCCAAATAGTTCATTGAGTTGTTCCATTGCTTCAGTGAAGCTGAAAATTGCTGCCTGTTTTCGTAAAATATAATTTGTTTTACGGTCATGTTTCTTAGCACCCATTTTACAATTTTCCATTTTTTCCTTTTATGAGAAAAGTCATTGTGAAAGGTATCAGCAAATGTTTAAACCACAAAGTGAATGATTTTCCAGTCCACTGCTTCATAGAGGAATAATTTTATGTCATTGACCAAGATATCTGCTGAAATGGTATTTTGGAACTATGCAGTCATTGCTGTCAATAACTGTTGTTGTGACTTCTGAAACTCTCCTTGCTTTTAGTGTAAAATCTCCTTAAGCATCTCAGGTGAAATTGCCATGTTGATTTTGAAGTTCAAGTTCCATCACCAAAACTTTATTATATCCCAGGTTGTTGTATTTTAATACATAAATCAACAACTTTTGTTCATTCACTGACTGAAAACAACAAGTATTGTATGGATGGAATAAAATGAATTCCATATGTATGTCAGCTGGTCACTGTGTTCAGTTCGGATGTGGCACCTTCAGCTTGACAGACTGGAAAAGGGTTTTTGTCAATAAAAGACAATCTTTAATAATTCCTTTATTCTTCTTTTATTTCTGTTTTCTTTTATTATTTACTAAATTTTAATTTTCTTTCAGTTTTTGAAGCCAGTTGCAAAACTTTCCATGAATCTATATTTGTTGATGTAAGTAAATCAGTACTTGGGTTGTCAATGTTAGATTAAAAATAGATGTACATTGTAAATAATGATTCTAGTAATGAGGTATTTAATTGTTGGTTAACCTAAAGTTCCCAAATTTAATAAGCTGATCAGATAAATCTTTGATTGCTTACATGAAAACTTAAATGAAAAGAATACCGAGTTTAAATTAATCTTATCAAGTAAAATTGAAAGTTGTAAATATTCTCAAATCTGGTAAAAGAACTTCTACATACAAGAATTTATCCAAGGTTTATGTACAAACAAAATATTTGTCATGGGAATGTTAAATGCCATAATTGATATAAAAAAACTAAAGTTCAAATCTTTAAAGCCATTAATGATGTTAATGCAATTTAGCACAACCAGATTAAAACTGAATTACAGAATGTAGATGTTTGTTTTGTTTTGAAATATTTATCTATTTATCAAGAAAGGATTTTTTTTTTGTTTTGTCTTTTAGGGTTTCTTCATGAAGAATGAATTCATGTTAACCCTTCAACCATCAAAAAAAAACAATGCAGACATGTTTTGAAGCTTATTTATGAGAAGAGGTACTCAATCATCATCATGCTTGATAATACACCTAAAAGTGAGTTGCTCAGAAATAAAGAGTTTAGCTTTTTTATTATTTGTGCTATAATTTTATAAAATTTATTTTTTGAAAGATTTTCTGATTAGAATTAAAATCTCTTTAAGTTTAGACTGAATAGGAAATAAATAAAATTATGGCGAAAGGGAAATAATGAGAAAATATTTAGGATTATTCAAATTACCTTTCTCCACCTCTCTCTCTCTCTCACACACTCTCACACACATGTACATGTATGTATGTAGGTATGTATGGCCTCTCAGGCCAAGGAATTAAATAAAAAGTACTGGACAGGAACACTAGAATAACAGACATCTAAAAATAAGTGCATAAGCTGGACCATGGGGACTTCCTCAGTTGACTTAGCATGGAATTAGAGTACAATGGGGAGTAGTTAATAAAGACACAAAGATAAATGACAGGAAGGCTTCAAAAGTAGCAGCAACTACAGTAAAAGTGAAGCCTTGGTGAGTGCAGCCATGCATGGCAAGTAACAGCAGTCAGTCATTAGTGTTGTGTTCGCCGATCGACACATAGACAACGTGGAATAAATAAGGTTTACAGTCAACAAAGAAGTAAAATGATTCGGTCTTACCGTGCAGGTATTAGTTCTTCGTAAACTGGAGTTGAGATGAGTCGGCGATGATTTCTCGCTGCACTTAGAAAAGAGAGATGAAGATTGGAGTGCGAGAACATACATTTATTTCCTTAAGGCCTTTTACAGGAAGTCGCCCTACGGCGGAAGTTGTAGTTCACTTTTTGTCCGCAGTTAATATACATGTGTATGTGTATATACACACACATGTATGTATACATATAACAATTAGTAGGCAGGTTAAATTCAAGGCTCCAAGTTCTCCACTAGAATTTTCCCATGTGACAATAGCCTAGTGAATTAAATCATTGAATTTGATGACATAGCAATTACATGCTCCATTTTCCATTTTGGGCTGTGTGTACTTGGACTCAGCAAGTAATAATTGAGCAGTACTGAATAAGAACTAGACAAGATATTCCTGAACATAGAGTGTAGATTAAGAAAAATCTCTGTAGATTAAATGAAAGGTTTAGTTCAATATTCTCTGATGATTACCAGGATTAACAAACACCTGATGAAAACTGAGAATATAATGGCCAAAATGTTGTGATAACAACAACAAAGATGAGGGACAATAGTCTGCATGTAAATGATAACACCTCATTGTAGAAATTCAAATAGAAATTAAATCAACTTTACTATAAAGACAAGTTGAAGGCCCTAGACTTGATGCAATCTGTGTTTAAATCTGGGATGATATTAAACTTGAAGTGGGTCCATTGGCTCTTAACTTTTCAAGCCTCATTTTCAGAATCTCAATACATTCAGCTCTGTAGCTCTCCATGAATTGTGTTTACATGAATACACCAAAATGCATTACACTTCTGAAAGACAACAGATACAACTCTTGAAAGTACATTGTTGAATACTTACAGCTTCTTTGCTTTTCCTTTCATCTTCAGTTGATATAAATCTTAAAGGTTTTAATTTTGCTTTTAGATTGCTTCATTATATTGGGCCACAAAAGATAAACTGTACTGAAGTGTATGGGTCCCATAAAAGTGGAACTGACAAATACAGCTGAAAGCAAAACATTTTTTCAAAGATATTTTCAGGTTTCTTCAACTAAACAGGTGATTATTTGAATTTTTTTTTATTCTTTAAAGTAAGCTTTCCAGAATTAATTTGTTTAACAAATTTAATGAAAATGTCAGAATAAATAATGAAATTAATGCTTCAAAAACTTATTTTAATTAAATACAAGGAAAACTGAAACTCATCGAATGATTTACAAGTAATAATTCTCTATGGAAGGGGTTGTGCTTCCTTTCTCTTTACCATCAACTTGAATTTCTTCAGCATTTCATATCATTCAAATTACAACACCATATTCTTTTTCAGTCCACTGTATATGAGCTCAGATTGTTTTATGTCATGGGACTATTCTGTTGTTACAAGCTGAAATAAGGATAATTGCAAAGAATAGAATCAAATCCAAATGCTTCATGGAGATCAAGTAAAGAGATGATAGATGAAGTTATATGTATATTATAGTTAAAGCTGAGTTCTAAGTGAAAAGTCTAGTAAAGATACACCTGATGAATCGAGTCTAGAATTTTATCAACAGAAGATGATAGCATTTCTGAAATGATTGAAGAGAGGGAGGCTTTACCCTTTTTTTACACACACTATTACCGAGCTGCTAGTAGTCACAAGAACCAAACTTGTGAGAGGCTCACTCTAAACACCAACAGTTTCATTGAGGACATGTTTGCATTTATTACAAGCAGACACAAAGAGGGCCTCTGTTGTGATCAGAGTTATCACCTTGATATAGCTGGAAAAGTGATTCCTGTAGACTATAGCAGTTGAACAGGTAGGTGTGAACCAAGGTGAAGATAGCAATCTTATCTTGTATTTATGAGATGGCAAACCCTTGATGCTGGCTTTTCACCCAAGTGGAATGAATCCCAATTAGCATGTAGGTAACAGAAAGAAGTCTTGTGAATGGGGGTTTGTGCCTAAATACTATTAAATCTTAACCTTATTGAACCCTAACCCTTACCATATTAGAGTATAAATATAAAGGGTGCTGGAAAAGTTATTAACCCAACTAACTTAAAAATATCTAACTAATTATGTAACTAAACATCATTTTATAACGGTTTTGAACAAACTAAGAACTTTCAACCTCCCTTCTATAATCTGAGACAAAGTTACTCTATATAGGAGTACTTGGTCTTAAGGAAGCAATTTAGAATCAACTTTTAATCTTGCTGAGTGCTCTAAAAACATGTCATTGTGTTAAAGTTTGCCTTAAACAACAAAATCTATTTGTTTCAAAAATCTATCATTTTCAAATATTTCTTCTTTCTTTTTCACCCAGAATGCACTTGAACCAGTTTATGTTGTTCAATTCCAGTCCAAAATTTGGCAAAGAAAGCAGCTTCCTTTCCATCTGATCTCATTGAACTCATTCAAACTGTTACTAATTCTTGTGGACAAGGAAAAACAACTTCTTATTCAATGCAAGTAAGAATAAGAATTTATTCTTTTATAATGTGTGTACTGGTGTTTGTCACAGCTCTATCCTTAATTATTTGGGACTTCTCACCCTCGTTATTTCCATTAAAAAAATAAAACTATAGCCATGTAATTAATTACTATAATTATGCTTATCACTCACCTGCTGATAAGAGTCTAAATAGACAATCTGTAGCTAAAGAGAAGGTTTTTATTTTTGCATTCAAGATGCAAACTGATTTTTCCTTTTGTCATATTATCTTTCTTAAAACAACTTTTTTTTAGTTAAATTGCATCCAGTAATTGCTGTTTTGATATTTTCTTGTTGATGAACATGCAAATAAAATCGACTCACATACTTGAAATTAGGCTTTATCTTTTTGCATACAAACTTAGGAGAACTGACAAATAATATGAAAATAAAACAACATGGTCAACTGAATAAATTCCTTCAATTTTAAACTACAGGCATGAAGATTTGTACAGTGTCAGTTCTTTTTGGTAAATGTATAAAATAAATACTGAAAATAATAATGGCTTCTGTTTTTCAAGTGACAAAATTTTATATTCAATTTTAGGGATGGCCTCACCAAAAAGTATTTTTTGTGTTCTGTGTGATGATTTGCAAGATAAGAATGAATGAGAGGGTCAGCATTTTGAGACTTCTTCGGTCCATGAAGAAAAAATCCCAAATTGTCACTGACTATGTAAGTATAAAATGTTTTGTTAACTGTTTTGTCTCTCACATCTTAAATATCAACAGGTAACAATGATGTATAAATCAAAACTCAGCACTAATATATTACTGACTTTTAGAATTTTCTATATTTCTTGTCTTCTATAAAATGTGGGTGATAAAAAGTTTTTTTTAAATTGTCATTCATGTAACTGTCAATGAAAGTTGAATAACATCATGAAAAAGAAAAAGCCAGCTTGTTAGCAATATTTCCACCCCTGTCAAGTTCTTTGCTTTTTCTTGTGCAATATATTCACTGACTTTATTGCAAGTAGTACATTATTATTTAATAATAAGTAGCTAATTATTAGCTTAATTATTATTAATAATTAATCAATTAGCTATCATTAATTAAGCTTAATATTATTTTTGTACATTATTAGCTTAAATGTCAATGTCTGTGAATGGACTCAGATGAACACAAATAAAGAAATAAAACCAAATTATCTTCTCTCTATGAATATTAATCTCTTGACTTAGTTAAAGAAAGAGAATGTCCCTGGTAATTTGTAGAAAATAATTTGATCAAGGCAAATAATGCCAGGATATTAGGAACTAATCAATTCAAGATTCTTTGGATGTTCAATATATATTTTCAAATCACAATTTAACAGTAAAAATTTTTCTTACTTTTCAAAAAGTTTCTTTTGACTTGTGACTCCGTTTTCGAAATCCTAATCGGCGTCAACAGATATCTTTTGACTTGCGAATCTGCTTCCGAAATCCGTTCAGCGTAATTTTATATTATATATATATATATATTTATATATTTTTTTTTTTCAGGTAAGTACGTTGCACAATCCTCATCACCAGTTATTTATATCTTGCCAGATATTTTTTTTTGGTTTTCAAATAATTTTTATAATCGGATGTGAAGGTTTACAGAGACAGAGTCGAGTATGCTAACCTCAATAGGTGTTAACAAACGAAGACCTTTTCACTGTCCGCTGTGGTTATTTAATCAACCAGTCCATCCATTATCGTGAATGGGAAGTTGGGTTATATCATCACAACACTAAACTTGTTAAATCTTAAAATCCATTAATATTTGATGTTTTTTTATTTTCTTGGACAGTTTCTATTTTCTCTACATGTCATTTGTTTATCTGTTTGATTCTTATTTATAGATTCAGTATCAATTTATCCATGATATTTTAGCTGAAGAGATTTTGACTGGATTCTCAGAGATTTTTGTTACTTCCATTCCTGAGGAGTTTAAGAAACTGCAAACAAACAAAGCAAATGGGGGAAAAAGCAATGCTTAAAAAGCAATATGAGGTAAATTATGACATTTCTATAAAGAGGATTTTCCAAACTAAACTGAAAGAAAACAATATTTCAAACGCTAAGATTTAAATGTCATTAAAGTATCACTTGACATTTATAATTAAGAATGAAGCCATTGCACTAATGCTAAACACATTTGATGAGTTATTTTTCTAAGCCAAGAGATAATATCAAATATTGTTGTTAGTTTTCTGGAAACCAATTCTTATTCAATAGTTCTTTGGTTTCTACTTGATTTGCTCCTCAAAGAACACACACACGTTTCTCCAAGATACTTGAATTTCTTTCTTAAATTTATACTCATTTCTCACCTGTGTTGAATGAAGGCAAAGCCTGAAGAATAATCAGGATAAAATTCAAATCTTTTGATTGTTTTTTGGGGTTTTTTTTTAGAGTAGCTGAGGCTCCTTAACAGATGGGGACGCACATGCAGACATATAGAGCAATAGATATTTGAAATCATGACACTTTCTTTTTAAAATCTTTCATGTATACTTTATGCCTAGAAAACTAGGTAACAGCAGAAGTAGAACAAGGTGAATATGGTTTGTAACTTGGGTTGTTTCTCTAACAAATACTAATTCATTCTACCAATGGAAAGAGAAAAGGAAAACTTTGAAGGAAAGTCCTTCTCGCAATATGAGTAGCTTTATTTTATAACTGAAATATTCTTAGAAAATGGAGAAATGACTAATTAGAAATTTGAAAATCTTGGAAAAGTAAAATGTCTATAAAAAAATTTAATTAATCCAGTTAAGATTAACTGAAGTTAGGTACAACATTTCTTTATTGATATAAAATTTTTAAAATAACTGTTATTGAGTAAAATCTCATCAAATTCATGTCAACTTTAACAAAAAAAGAGTGAATTAAAAAAATTAACTGAAAATCAAGAGAAAATTGCTGACATAATAAAGATGATGAAACTAAATTGCAAATAACTGCTCCAATGCCATAATCTCTCACATCTCTTTTAGTGTACATAGGTACTTCATCACAAATGGAAAAGATTTATTATTTTCAGTAACACATTGTTTATTTTTTCTTTCTTTCCTTCTTATTTTTACATCATTTATCATTTTTAAAATGTAGTCATCTTTCTTGGGTTGTATTTTAATTGCATCCAAAGTCACAAGTAGTATCTTTATTTTGTTACACAAAACACTTTTTATTTCATTTTCAGAAATTACAGAAGCAATTACTGTCTCCTCAAAAGGTTATTTAAATTTTGGAATTAATTTGCACAAACCATCTGCATGTCCCAATTTCTTTGATAGTAAATACTTCCTCTTAAAAATCATAGTTTAGTAAAACTGTTTCCCAACGTTGTAACCTGTTGGCAGTATGCATTGGAATACATTTTTTTAAACTAAAAATACTCAATGGATGGTGATCTGTTTTCAGAATAAATTTCCTACTGAGTATCACTTAGTGAAATGTTTTCATTACAAAAATAATAGCTAGCTCTTCTTTTTCAATTTGACTATAATTTTTATTCATCCATTATTAGCATTCTTGAATTTATGACAAATAACTGCTCTAATGCCATAATCACTCACATCTGATGCTACTATTATTTCTAAATCACAATTGAAATGTATTAATGATAATTCAGATATTAACATGTTCTATATATCTTCAAAAGATTTTTGACATTTATTGAACCAATTACGCACCATATCTTTTTTCAATAATGTATTTAAAAGCGTTGTCAATTTATGAATTTTTGATACATAAAGTTTGTAGGCTTAGGTTTAAAAACAGGGACTATGTTTTCCTTTAAGTGAAAAATTGCCTTCACCACAGTACATTTTTCAAGACCTTCAGAATACTGTTTTAACTCCTTTAAAAACTTTCACTTACCGTAAAGTGTTTTTGTCGGAAGAGCAATTCACTTTCATTTTATTTTACAGAATTAATTTACAGGAAGACTTCACAAACTGAATAGTTTCATCTAGTCTGTGCCCAATAAGTTCAACGTATTATTTTTTAATATAAATGGCTTAGTTTTTAAAGTTTGACCTTCACATGAGACATTACATACAAGGAGGTCAAAGAATCAACAAAAAAATAAAACTGGATATTATCTTAATTAACACTCCAAAGGGACATAAAAACCTTTTCATTTCTGGGAAGTGTAGTGATTTTAAATGTCTTACCTCATTTACATATGAGTGCATAGGTTTTTTTTGTATCATCCTACAACTGAAACAAGATAGAGTAAAAGCTTAATACTCATGAAGGACATAAAACAGGATATAGAATGGAAGAAAGGCGTTAAATAAAAAACATAGTTTGGAACAAGACGAGAAAGGTTAATGAAAAGAACAATGGACAGCCTGATGGAAGAAAAGGGAATTTTATTTCCAGAGTCTTTGTTTTTAGGGCAGAGATGCTTTGAAGGAAACTGATTCTGTTACAAAATATTACCACAAAAGCAGTGATCAACCCAATAAAAAAAAAAAAGTGTTATGCATTTTCAATGTATTGTCCTCCCACTGAAATGGGATATAGAAGAAGCTTAATATTCATGAAGGGCATAAAATTTTTAATTTTGCATAATTTAGATGACAATTTCTCCATTACATGATGCATAAATTAGTATTATAAATCAGCAAATTGGTCAGTGTAGGGCACTAGTATCAGAAAACTGAGAGATAATGTTAAACGTCCATAATATATTTTATCTATATGCTTAAATAATCAAATTTAATATTAAATATATTCCAAGATTTTTGTCAAAATATTTTCTTCATATAAACTCATAACATCAATCATGAAATTATTTTCCTTGGCTTTCTTTGATCTCACCCTGTCTTTAAGGTAAATTATATATTCCATCATAAATAAATGATTCTAAATAATTTAAAGTCTTGAAACTTTAGATTTCTGATTAGATAAGAAATGTTTTCATGTAATGAAAAAAAGTGCTGCTACTAAAAGAAGATACTGTATGTTGATCATCTTATGATAAAGCAAATGTCACATTAAGACAAGTGTCTAAAGATAAGAATATATAGGCTTTAGTTTCACTGGGGTACTGTTGTTTTATGATCTGTTCTGCTTGATAGCAATTATAGCAATGTTAGTCTAAAATTAAATATAAGTATTATGTATTTTACATTAAATAATGAGCATTGTTATAACACATTATTTATTACTATGATTGTAAAGATATTACCAGTTTAACAATATTTTATGCTTCTCATGACATTCAAACTTTGTGTGTTGCTTAATTTTCTCTTTTCTATAAACTCAATTTTTGTTCATTTATCTTTCAGGAATTCATATTTCCATTGAATCAATCTCATCCAATAGAATCATATCAAGAGTCAATATATACAAATGTTGAGGAAAATAATGGTAAGGCATTTTTAGCAATCAGCATTTCATTTTATATATTATCTAAAAGAAAAGATTGTATGATGACATGGTGAAAAGTTCTCAGCCTGACCAAAAAGCCCTTCCCCAAAATTCTGATGTTTGGTCATTTGGTCAGATTTTTGAGAAATGGGTCAGGCCAAGAACACTTGTACTTCAATGTTTGTTTCTTGAGTTGTGTAAAAACTCCAACAAAATCAATTGCAAATTTGTTTAAAAAAAACATCTTCACAATTGTAATTAAAGTCACTTCAAGTGCACTGTAGTTATTTATAAATTTTATGACCATTTCTTGGTAGCAACCACCAGTCATTTGGTAACAACTTGCTTGTCTTTAGTAAGTTGAAATATAAGTATTTGTATATGCAAAATTTTACTGAAGGAAATAATATGTACTCCTAAACTAAGGGATCAATTGTTGGATTTGAAATCTGTTCTATCCCACACTGTTGGGATAAACAAAAACAAATGAAAATAAAAGACAAGTGTATTGACAGACAAGGGATGTAACTCAATTGTATTTTGATTTATCGTCCTTTTCAGGGAAAGGAATTTAGTTTCCCCTGACAAAACCTCTCCTTTTTAGTATCATTCTTATATAACTTTTGACAGGGGATTTAATTGCAGTGGGTATGGCTTACTTTGTAGTCGATGTGATTTTTTTTGGTGCACTTTTTCCTGAAGTCTTATGTTTGCTCTTTGGCATTTCTTAAGAGCTTTGTTGAGGCAGTTAAACAGTGTCCAATAGAATGTCCAGCAGTAAAATGGAGTTTGATTTGGTCTCTGAAAGTTTAGATGGTCGTAATTGGTTTTCATATTAAACTCAGACTGAAGACTGAATATCCACATCATATGTAACATTTCCAGAGTGATGTATAATGTGTCCTTGGATTCATTTTTCTTTGCCGTTGCTGTAATTTTTTGCAAGTACAGTTTGTCTTGGTACATATTTGCACTTTACTGCTCTATGATGACAGTTAAATTCTTCTTCCATCATCCTTGGATGGATAACATATATATAGAAACAAATTCTATGGTTCATCAGTTCTGTTAGTGGTTAATTACCATTAGGTGCAGCTCTGTAACTTGCAAGGATTACTTCTAATATTTTTTCGGTTCCCTCACTTTCAAGTTTGAGGGTGCTCTCTTAAAGGCTATTTACAAAATGCTCCATTTGTCCATTTGATTGTGGATGAAAAGTAGGTGTCCTGATGTGTTGAATACCATTCTGTGCACAGAAAGTTGAAAATGCAGCTGATGTGAAGGTAATGCTATTATTAGAAACTAGTATCTGTGGGACTCCATATCGACTGAAAGTTTACTTTAACCTAACAATTGTTTCACCAAGCTGATACAAGTCATTTGAAAAATTACTGGCCATTATAATGCACTTATGTTTTTTAAACAAACAAGAACATTCAAAATGTCAGTCAACACAATGCCATCATTTTCAGGAAGGATTCTTTTAATTACGAGGTTGTTTTCTCATGTGGATTTTTCTGGTTATTGGTAAATCCATAATTTTTGAACCAGCATAGTGTCTCTTTTGGTACTTAATAATTTCAGTGGTAAGGGCTTTTAACATAATGTTTTTATCCTGTCCCAATATTGAAAGAAGTCATGCGTGAGCATCATCATATGTAGAAGATTTTAATCTTGCAATAAAAATCAAACACTTAAATTGTTTCTCTGTAAGGGAATTTAATTTAAATTTTCTGCATTCCCAATTGACATAATCAGCAAACCTCACATAATTGTTAGCATCATCTTTTGTTAGCTTTAAACAATTGAATCAAATGTTAAATAAAGTTTGTTTTTCTCCAAATAGTTCATTGAGTTGTTCCATTGCTTCAGTGAAGCTGAAAATTGCTGCCTGTTTTCGTAAAATATAATTTGTTTTACGGTCATGTTTCTTAGCACCCATTTTACAATTTTCCATTTTTTCCTTTTTATGAGAAAAGTCATTGTGAAAGGTATCCAGCAAATGTTTAAACCACAAAGTGAATGTTTTCCAGTCCACTGCTTCATAGAGGAATAATTTTATGTCATTGACCAAGATATCTGCTGAAATGGTATTTTGGAACTATGCAGTCATTGCTGTCAATAACTGTTGTTGTGACTTCTGAAACTCTCCTTGCTTTTAGTGTAAAAATCTCCTTAAGCATCTCAGGTGAAATTGCCATGTTGATTTTGAAGTTCAAGTTCCATTACCAAAACTTTATTATATCCCAGGTTGTTGATGAACAAAACAAATGAAAATCAACAAATGTTGTTCATTCACAATTTTTATTCATTCACTGAAAACAACAAGTATTGTATGGATGGAATAAAATGAATTCCATATGTATGTCAGCTGGTCACTGTGTTCAGTTCGGATGTGGCACCTTCAGCTTGACAGACTGGAAAAGGGTTTTTGTCAATAAAAAGACAATCTTTAATAATTCCTTTATTCTTCTTTTATTTCTGTTTTTCTTTTATTATTTACTAAATTTTAATTTTCTTTCAGTTTTGAAGCCAGTTGCAAAACTTTCCATGAATCTATATTTGTTGATGTAAGTAAATCAGTACTTGGGTTGTCAATGTTAGATTAAAAATAGATGTACATTGTAAATAATGATTCTAGTAATGAGGTATTTAATTGTTGGTTAACCTAAAGTTCCCAAATTTAATAAGCTGATCAGATAAATCTTTGATTGCTTACATGAAAACTTAAATGAAAAGAATACCGAGTTTAAATTAATCTTATCAAGTAAAATTGAAAGTTGTAAATATTCTCAAATCTGAGTAAAAGAACTTCTACATACAAGAATTTATCCAAGGTTTTATGTACAAACAAAATATTTGTCATGGGAATGTTAAATGCCATAATTGATATAAAAAAAAACTAAAGTTCAAATCTTTAAAGCCATTAATGATGTTAATGCAATTTAGCACAACCAGATTAAAACTGAATTACAGAATGTAGATGTTTGTTTTGTTTTGAAATATTTATCTATTTATCAAGAAAGGATTTTTTTTTTGTTTTGTCTTTTAGGGTTTCTTCATGAAGAATGAATTCATGTTAACCCTTCAACCATCCAAAAACAATGCAGACATGTTTTGGAAGCTTATTTATGAGAAGAGGTACTCAATCATCATCATGCTTGATGATACACCTAAAGTGAGTTGCTCAGAAATAAAGAGTTTAGCTTTTTATTATTTGTGCTATAATTTTATAAAATTTATTTTTTGAAAGATTTTCTGATTAGAATTAAAATCTCTTTAAGTTTAGACTGAATAGGAAATAAAATAAAATTATGGCAAAGGAAATAATGAGAAAAATATTTAGGATTATTCAAATTACCTTTCTCCACCTCTCTCTCTCTCTCACACACACTCTCACACACATGTACATGTATGTATGTATGTATGTATGGCCTCTCCAGGCCAAGGAATTAAATAAAAGTACTGGACAGGAACACTAGAATAACAGACATCTAAAAAATAAGTGCATAAGCTGGACCATGGGGACTTCCTCAGTTGACTTAGCATGGAATTAAGTACAATATGGGAGTAGTTAATAAAGACACAAAGATAAATGACAGGAAGGCTTCAAAAGTAGCAGCAACTACAGTAAAAAGTGAAGCCTTGGTGAGTGCAGCCATGCATGGCAAGTAGCAACAGCAGTCATTAGTGTTGTGTTCGCCGATCGACACATAGACAACGTGGAATAAATAAAGTTTACAGTCAACAAAGAAGTAAAATGATTCGGTCTTACCGTGCAGGTATTAGTTCTTCGTAAACTGGAGTTGAGATGAGTCGGCGATGATTTCTCGCTGCACTTAGAAAAGAGAGATGAAGATTGGAGTGCGAGAACATACATTTATTTCCTTAAGGCCTTTTACAGGAAGTCGCCCTCTATGGAAGTTGTAGTTCACTTTTTTGTCGCAGTTAATATACATGTGTATGTATATACACACATGTATGTATACATATAACAATTAGTAGGCAGGTTAAATTCAAGGCTCCAAGTTCTCCACTAGAATTTTTCCCATGTGACAATAGCCTAGTGAATTAAATCATTGAATTTGATGACATAGCAATTACATGCTCCATTTTCCATTTTGGGCTGTGTGTACTTGGACTCAGCAAGTAATAATTGAGCAGTACTGAATAAGAACTAGACAAGATATTCCTGAACATAGAGTGTAGATTAAGAAAAATCTCTGTAGATTAAATGAAAGGTTTAGTTCAATATTCTCTGATGATTACCAGGATTAACAAACACCTGATGAAAACTGGAGAATATAATGGCCAAAATGTTGTGATAATAACAACAAAGATGAGGACAATAGTCTGCATGTAAATGATAACACCTCATTGTAGAAATTCAAATAGAAATTAAATCAACTTTACTATAAAGACAAGTTGAAGGCCCTAGACTTGATGCAATCTGTGTTTAAAATCTGGGATGATATTAAACTTGAAGTGGGTCCATTGGCTCTTAACTTTTTCAAGCCTCATTTTCAGAATCTCAATGCATTCAGCTCTGCAGCTCTCCATGAATTGTGTTTACATGAATACACCAAAATGCATTACAGTTCTGAAAGACAACAGATACAACTCTTGAAAGTACATTGTTGAATACTTACAACTTCTTTGCTTTTCCTTTCATCTTCAGTTGATATAAATCTTGAAGGTTTTAATTTTTGCTTTTAGATTGCTTCAGTATATTGGCCACAAAAGATAAACTGTACTGAAGTGTATGGGTCCATAAAAGTGGAACTGACAAATACAGCTGAAAGCAAAACATTTTTTCAAAGATATTTTCAGGTTTCTTCAACTAAACAGGTGATTATTTGAATTTTTTTTTATTCTTTAAAGTAAGCTTTCCAGAATTAATTTGTTTAACAAATTTAATGAAAATGTCAGAATAAATAATGAAATTAATGCTTCAAAAACTTATTTTAATTAAATACAAGGAAAACTGAAACTCATCGAATGATTTACAAGTAATAATTCTCTATGGAAGGGGTTGTGCTTCCTTTCTCTTTACCATCAACTTGAATTTCTTCAGCATTTCATATCATTCAAATTACAACACCATATTCTTTTCAGTCCACTGTATATGAGCTCAGATTGTTTTATGTCATGGGACTATTCTGTTGTTACAAGCTGAAATAAGGATAATTGCAAGAATAGAATCAAATCCAAATGCTTCATGGAGATCAAGTAAAGAGATGATAGATGAAGTTATATGTATATTATAGTTAAAGCTGAGTTCTAAGTGAAAAGTCTAGTAAAGATACACCTGATGAATCGAGTCTAGAATTTTATCAACAGAAGATGATAGCATTTCGAAATGATTGAAGAGAGGGAGGCTTTACCCCTTTTTTTACACACACTATTACCGAGCTGCTAGTAGTCACAAGAACCAAACTTGTGAGAGGCTCACTATAAACACCAACAGTTTCATTGAGGACATGTTTGCATTTATTACAAGCAGACACAAAGAGGGCCTCTGTTGTGATCAGAGTTATCACCTTGATATAGCTGGAAAAAGTGATTCCTGTAGACTATAGCAGTTGAACAGGTAGGTGTGAACCAAGGTGAAGATAGCAATCTTATCTTGTATTTATGAGATGGTACAAACCCCTTGATGCTGGCTTTTCACCCAAGTGGAATGAATCCCAATTAGCATGTAGGTAACAGAAAGAAGTCTTGTGAATGGGGGTTTGTGCCTAAATACTATTAAATCTTAACCTTATTGAACCCTAACCCTTACCATATTAGAGTATGAATATAAAGGGGTGCTGAAAAGTTATTAACCCAACTAACTTAAAAATATCTAACTAATTATGTAACTAAACATCATTTTTATAACGGTTTTTGGAACAAACTAAGAACTTTTCAACACTCCCTTCTATAATCTGAGACAAAGTTACTCTATATAGGAGTACTTGGTCTTAAGGAAGCAACTTAGAATCAACTTTAATCTTGCTGAGTGCTCTAAAAACATGTCATTGTGTTAAAGTTTGCCTTAAACAACAAAAATCTATTTGTTTCAAAATCTATCATTTTCAAATATTTCTTCTTTCTTTTTCACCCAGAATGCACTTGAACCAGTTTATGTTGTTCAATTCCAGTCCAAAATTTGGCAAAGAAAGCAGCTTCCTTTTCCATCTGATCTCATTGAACTCATTCAAACTGTTACTAATTCTTGTGGACAAGGAAAACAACTTCTTATTCAATGCAAGTAAGAATAAGAATTTATTCCTTTTATAATGTGTGTACTGGTGTTTGTCACAGCTCTATCCTTAATTATTTGGGACTTCTCACCTCGTTATTTCCATTAAAAAAATAAAAACTATAGCCATGTAATTAATTACTATAATTATGCTTATCACTCACCTGCTGATAAGAGTCTAAATAGACAATCTGTAGCTAAAGAGAAGGTTTTTATTTTTGCATTCAAGATGCAAACTGATTTTTCCTTTTGTCATATTATCTTTCTTAAAACAACTGTTTTTTTAGTTAAATTGCATCCAGTAATTGCTGTTTTGATATTTTCTTGTTGATGAACATGCAAATAAAATCGACTCACATACTTGAAATTAGGCTTTATCTTTTGCATACAAACTTAGGAGAACTGACAAATAATATGAAAATAAAACAACATGGTCAACTGAATAAATTCCTTCAATTTAAACTACAGGCATGAAGATTTGTACAGTGTCAGTTCTTTGGTAAATGTATAAAATAAATACTGAAAATAATAATGGCTTCTGTTTTTTCAAGTGACAAAATTTTATATTCAATTTTAGGGATGGCATCACCAAAAGTAGTATTTTTTGTGTTCTATGTGTGATGATTTGCAAAATAAGAATGAATGAGAGGGTCAGCATTTTGAGACTTCTTCGGTCCATGAAGAAAAAAAATCCTCAAATTGTCACTGACTATGTAAGTATAAAAATGTTTTATTAACTGTTTTGTCTCTCACATCTTAAATATCAACAGGTGACAATGATGCATAAATCTAAAACTCAGCACTAATATATTACTGACTTTTAGAATTTTCTATATTTCTTGTCTTCTATAAAATGTGGGTGATAAAAAGTTTTTTTTTAAATTGTCATTCATGTAACTGTCAATGAAAGTTGAATAACATCATGAAAAGAAAAAGCCAGCTTGTTAGCAATATTTCCACCCTGTCAAGTTCTTTGCTTTTTCTTGTGCAATATATTCACTGACTTTATTGCAAGTAGTAATTAGCTATCATTATTATAATTAATAATAATAATAATTATTAATTATTAGCTTCAATTATTATTAATAATTAGCTATCATTATTAGCTATCATTATTAGCTTAATAGTTTGTACAATGTCTGTGAATGGACTCAGATGAACACAAATAATAAAGAAATAAAACCAAATTATCTTCTCTCTATGAATATTAGAGATCTCTTGACTTAGTTAAAGAAAGAGAATGTCCCTGGTAATTTGTAGAAAATAATTTAGTCAAGGCAAATAATGCCAGGATATTAGGAACTAATCAATTCAAGATTCTTTGGATATTAAATCATTGGAAAATAGAAATGCAATTTGATCATTTTTTTAATAATGTACAAGTCCCAAGAGCCACTCAAGGAAGAGGGTTAGAGAGTAAGAGGTACAGTTTATGGGGATATGTGGGTGGGAATTTATTTATTTTATTTATTTATTTATTTTTTTTGGTAAACAGTTTTAAAACGCTTAATTTTATTTATAAGCATCCTCGGCTTAATTCGCTGTAATTTATTTATTAATTTCAATGGCCATATTTTCTTATCTCTGTATATAGTAATTATTAGCTGGTGAAATGAAACTTGATGAGAAGTGGGTAAAAACGGAAAACATAATTACCTTCTAAGTATCCGATGAAGGGGTGTCCACCAAAAAAGCGAAAAAAATTACCCGTAAACAGCTTAAATAGAATTTGCACCGTTGTGATTGGCTGTTGGTCAATCTCCAATCAAATGTGTGATAACGGGGTATATTTATAGAAGTCAGTGTCTACAAGCATTTTTTTTGAGGGCATTTCAGAGTCTGATCAGCTCTGAAGGGGTCGATTTGGTGAGGTCAGTATGATGTTTGAAAGACCCGAAACTGTCCAATGATCCTTTTCTAGAACATCACTGACGACGCCCTCTAGCGCTAAAAGAGTGTATATTCAAAGCATGGGAGACCTGAATGCCAAAGTAGGCAAGGAGAGGGCAGGGGAGCTAGTTGGTAAATTCAGACTAGGGACTCACAACAAATGTGTCCAATGGTGTGTGGAGAATGACCAGATAATAGCCAACACATGGTTCGAAGAACATCCAAGATAATTATGGACATGGAGAAGCTCAGGAGGAGAAACTAAAAAGCAAATTGACTACATACCCATCAATAAAAGATTCAGGAATTCAGTTGTTTACTTCAAAACCTATCCAAGTGACAATTGTGGAAGCAAACACATCCCTATTATACCTAATAGTGAAAATATGGAAACTGAAGAAGCCTAATGCAGCATCCAAATTGCAATGCAACAGACTCCTGAACAACCCAAACCTCAAGGAAAAATATATGGACAGTGTGAAAAGTATATACGAGGGATTAAATGGAAATGAAAACTTGAAATGGGACACACTAAGAGAAGCTTTAGTGACATCAGCAAACAACATCATACTTATCATTCAGGAAACATCCTGAAGAAGAAAAATCCCATTCTCTCTTTTCATGTTGAATGATGCATACCAGAAATGATGCATATTAGAAATTAACACAAAGATTTTTGTGAAAGACTTTCTGCAAATCTTCAATTTAACAACAACAAACATTATAAAACAGAAAAACACCCAATGAACTGTGATATCCAGTGAAATTTTTAAATTACCACAATCTATTTCTTTTAAAGATTGTCCATCTACTTGAAAATAAAATGAGTATTATTAAATATTTCCTCCTCTGTGGGACAATCTTGTCTTGCTATAAAATGACATTTTAATATCTTTAGGGATCCTAGTTTCAAGGTCTGGTAAGTTATCAAATGTTTGGCATCCCATTTTATCCAGCAAATGTCCACATTTATGGCCTGGATCAAAATTGTATTTTTTTACTTCAAAATTGAAGAAGTAGTTTTACTTTTTTCAATATCAAATTTTTAAATAACATTTTGAATTGTTATAAAATATGCACCTTCAGAACTTTATCTTAATTTTCCAAATAAATATTCAAAATAGTCTGTGATAAATTCATCAAGCATAACAAAATTAAACCCACTGCTTAGCAAATATCTAGAAACTTTTTCAATTTACTATTATTCATTTTTCTTATCAAAAATGGGATTCACAATTAATTCATATTTATAATTGAGATTGTGTGTGTATATATAGTAGGATTTTAGGTATACATGCTTAAGTATCTATTGTTAATTTATGCTGAAATGTCAGTGTTTTTGTTTAGGGTCGACATACACATTTATGTATAGAGTATGTTGTGTGCATCAACCACTCTGATGTTTTTATTATAATCTTTTTAATTTATTTCAGGAGTCATACAAATTCTGCTGGTCAGTTGCTGAAATACTGCAAGATGAAAATTCGACTTATTATTCCCACTGTCAGTCCCAGGAAATATCCGAAATAGTCTAAATTCTTTAGATGGTTTACACAAAACTGATAAGAATCTAAATAAATTCTCATAGTATAAGCAACTTTTTAGTTAATAATATGCAGATGTTATGAATTAGAAAAGTGAACTCAACAAAATATCATTTTTAAGGACTCAATTGAAATTCTGACCAAATTATAAGACAAACTTTTTGGTAATGCTTAGGAGATAGCTCATATCAATTCTTTCTAGTTTATCCCCATTTATAAACAAGTGTCTTTAAAACCCATTTTATTTAGACATTTATTGTTTTTCACAAGTGATTAGGATAGAGCAGAGTTATGCATAATCATTTTCTTTCTACAAATGTTTGGCTTCTTCTTGAAATAAGGCTATATGTGTGCCTTCAAAAAATTAGTGTAAGCCTGAGTTGTCATCTAAACACCATCTGGAATTTGCCATAAGCCCACACTTCATCATCTATCATCCTACCCTGAAATATTATACCACACCTGACATGTGAGGGTATTTTCCACTAGTAGCTATCTATCTTTTGCTCTATCCGTCTGGTTTATCACGTATAGAACAGCATTTATTGAGGGAGAAGAACAAAAATATGCATGCAAGTTTTTTATATATATATATATAACTGAAACATATATTAATCTTAAAAACCCCTTTGTAAATATATTATCACAAAAATTGTATACCAAAAAGCGATTAAAAATATCTTTGAAATCAGCATTTATCAGTGAAAATATTGCTCTTCACTTATTCCATTATCCATTTTATTTGATCTTTCTTTATGATTGTCTTTTAAAGGAGGCATGGTGATTTACTTTCATGTTTTCTCACTTGATTTATAACACTATATCTTGTACATCTTTTTACACTTCATTATTGTCATCTGTAATCTCATCCTAAAACATCATACTATTCCTGACAAGTGAGGACAGTTTCCACCAGTAGCCACACAACACATCTTCTCTAGTCTATTGAGGGTAGCATGACATTTGTAGAGAAAAACAACAAATAATTCTACTTTACATTTTCTGTTGCCAATTTTCTTTTAAAAGAGACATAGTTATTGACCTCACATATTTTGCCACTTAATTTATGACCCTATATTTCCCTGAAATAAAAAATACATTTACAAATCCAAGGACTTTTACATCTATTCATATAATGTGGACATTCATTCCAAACTTTCAAACAGATATGATGAAGCCTTTATGGGATATTCTGAGTCAGATGTATGCTTTTGTGTGGGAGTGTGAACAAAAAGAGCCCTCAACTCCATAAAAAACAGCCTTATGTTCAGCACCAGTTCAATCATTGTATATAGCCCTTCAAGAGAGAACAGTAATTTCTTTATATGCTTCAATTTTTGGCCTTGTAACAATACAGTAGCAGATACCACAATGGTATGAGCTTATCTCTTGTAGAACAGGAGTTAATGAGACAAATGAGCATTTGTAAAATCCATTCTGGTCACCAAGATGCCAACAACAAGTATACCAATCAATCTGGTGACCAGGATTATCTAACCAAATAAAGGATGTGGATGTCTGAGACGTATGCCAGGCCATGATATCAGATGGCCAAACCACTAATGATAATCAAACTCCCACCAAGATCATGGCATACCCTAGCTCCAAATTTATTCAGGCTAAATGGCCAAATATATATTGTGGTTGTTGACTATTTTTGAGACCTGATAATGAAGGCACAATGATTAGAAATGACCTACATTGTGAAAATGAATGATGAACGATGAAAATGAACAATGGTAAACTATCAGCATATTATTTCAAGACCATCTCCTAAAAGTGAGATGGAGGAAATGGAGAGTTTGGAAAAATGCCCAACCTCGAGTAAATGAAGTTGAGAAACAACACCATTGTGAAAACCCCACCACTAAGCTGGACCTTTGAAAAAATACAAATAATCCAATTACTAAAGGGTTCCTTTAAAAAAACATCCAAGGACACTTGCAGGAATTCTTACCCCAAATTTTTTAGTTAGAAAATTTTAACCCCAGATATTTATAAACATAAATATCTTAAAGTGGAAATGTGTTATTCTAGTTAATTAATTAAATATGTAGAGTTTATGCATTTTAGAAGGAAACAGTTTGGTAATAAAGAAACAGTTTGGTAATAAAGCCTTGTTTTGGAAATAGTGGGGCTCAAGATATTGCCATCTTCATACCTGTGACATCCCACATGTTTGCACTGTAAATACTAACAAAAAAAACAAATCAACTTTGTTTCATCTTTTTAAGTTAACCAACTCCTGAGTAACATGGATTTATGAAACACTACCCTCCAGATCTGCAAGATGTTTCAACCAACATTACTGAGAGACTTTTTCAGAGTTAAAAATCTAAATATAGGGTGGGGTATATGGCTGGCAGGGTAATAGTGACAATGAACAGGAGAGTTGTATTTTCAACATGCACAAGTGTGTATGGAAATATACTTAGTCACACCCACTTCCAAATGACCAGACATGAAAATTACTTTTAAAACCCTTCTTGATTGCATCAAAATATTTTGAGCTCCCTCTCTTATCTCTCTCTCTCTCTCAAACACACCACACACACACACACACACACATATATATATATATATATATATATATATATATATATATATATATAGTTAGAACATTGCATTTAAGCATGAAAAACTTTGTGTCACTTGGTATTAACCTCAATGAATACTTTTTTATATTTATAATAAAAACTCTTGTATTAAAAAAATAAATCCATTAATTCTTCATATATGTGTGTGTGTGTGTGTGTTTCTGTATGCATAGGTTTCAAAATGGGGAATTTTGTACTGAAAACCTCTTATTAAGTGTTTATCCTCTTTTGAATGTGAATACAGGCCTGTAATCACTTATGTGCATGACTTTATAGCAGTGGTTCCCAACCAATTTTGGGCCTTGCCCCACTTTGGTATTTCTGAAATTATGGTACCCCACCCCCTGTATTATTTAATTCTTACATATTCAAAATTTTACTGCAATTCACATGAAGGAAGCTTAAAAGGCCATTAACTTGGTTTCTAAACAAGCCTCGAAAGACCATGGCGTCCATGAAAGACAAAACTTAAGAAAGCCAAAAAGACAATTAAATATATGTAGTTTCAAAACATATAATATAGAACTGAAAGGCAGAAATATAAAATATTTGAATGAAAGCTTATTCTGTAATATACTTTGATCATTTTAATTATGAAATAATAATGGAAAATGAAATTTGAGCTCACTAGAAAACAATTCACTGTTAATAACTCATTCTCGAATTGCCCACTTATTCTGTTGATATATTAAGCTGAAGGGTGCATATCCTATTCATGCCCCATCAAAATATTACCATGCCTCTTTGGTGGGGCATGCACCCTACATTGGGAATTATTGCTTTAGAGATAAATAACACCATCCTACAATACATGATTTCACACCTCTTTCACCTGTTAATACAATATAACAAGAGTTGTAGATTGGATAACTAAACCAGTCAGGCATCTCATGTTCCATATATGTTCAATGGAGGGCAGATCTCATGATCATACTATCAAAGAAAATTCATCAAACATCTTACAGATCATGTTGAGTAGCAAAGTTATTTTGTGGTGAGGAGTATTATCCCAAATCTACATTAATACTCCTTGGGTCACATTTGCTCTGATCTGTCCTGTGGATACTATGCTGTCACCACTGATTTTATGATACCAAAATCAGGACAAACATCAGTGCTCCATAGCCATCCAGAACCTTGTCTATGGCTGATTCAGTCAGCTACTGTTGTTAACATTGAAGTAACATTGTCATGCATGTCCAACATGTATAGCAGTTCTTTTAAATTGCATATCTTGATGCCTTTTGATAAAAAGTAAAGATCAAAATGAATTTTTGGAACATAATCAATGTTTTTTTTAAAAAATTAAGAATAACAAAACTTGAGCTTAAAAAATAAAGAAATTTTTCATCTAATAACAAAATTAAGCTTTTTGGGGCAGAATAATAGACTCTGATTGAAAATGACCAATCCAACAATAAATTCTAAATTTCAAAGACATTTTGAAACACAAAAACTTCATCTAAAAATGTCTCTCTCAATATATAGAATTATTCTAACATATTCTTTAAATTAAATCGTTCATTTTAGGATCTGATTTAAGATTATTTTTTATATTTTATCATGGGATATATATTCCTAATTTCAGTTGCAGCAGCACATTTACTATATTTGCCATCCATTAAATAAATTGCACAAAAAAAGGGGCAAACCATGGGAATGGTCAGAAGTCTAAAAAGAAGGCGTTTGACAAAATAAAGAATATTTTTGACGTTAGAATTATCTTTGTAACAAAATGTTTGACCCTAAAAAACAGGAAATTATTTTTTATAATTTGAAAATTCAATCAAATTGATATAAATCATAAATAGGTTAAAAATTAATGCATTTATGAATAAAGAGACAAGGCAATCAAAGACAGTGGCACATGCATCAAGGACATTATTACCATGCAGAAAGAGAAACTCTCAAATTGAGAAAGAAAAAAGAAACTATCATATAGATACTTGTAAAAATCCCAAATTAGATACATGGAAGAAGGTTTATATTGCAGACCGACCATCGAAACCTTGATATAGAAAATCTATGGTTCGACAAGGTATACCTACTCATACATAAAATTTTGTTTTTAATTATCTAATGGGGAACCATTTTATAATTTCAAATGGAATTCCTGGATATCAAATAAAGAATTTTATCAAATTATATATATATATATATATATGATGGTTTATCTAAAGACTTGATCCCAAGAAATATTTTTGGAATACTAGAAGAAAAGATACGGTGATAGCGTCATTTACTAAAACTTAAAAAATGAATTGGTTTCTAATGTATAACACAGTGAGTAAAAGAATTACCAGTGACATTAGATGAAATAAAATTTAAACAGAAAACGACATTTTATTATAAAAATGAAAGAAATTGTATTATTTCAAAAATCTTTATAAATTCTTCTTCACCAGCATATTCAATATGTGACAAATCTTTGCTGTTATATGCTGGATTTTTACATTTAATACTGGTTGTACTACAAAAGCGGATTTGAAGGAATTTCATCAGGGGCATCCTGGTATTGGACGTATGAAAGCCCTGATGAGGAGTTACATTTATACAAAATGATAAATCATGGAAAAAGACATTCAATGATATTAGTTAAAATTTTGTAAAGGGTGTCAAATGGCAGTGAAAGAACTAAGTAAAATACACACCATGGCCAAAAACAGATGTTTCATGGACCAGACTCCACATAGATTATGCTGGACCTATGAATGGTAATTTGTACTTGATAGTTGTGGATAGCTATTCAAGTGGCCTGTCATTATTAAATTTTTTTTAAGTGCAAAAGACCAACTTTCTGTAACAAAAGATTTTCTTACAGAACTGTTTGCACGTTTTAATTTTCTTTATAAAAAATTGTCACCGACAATGGAACTTAATTCACAGGAATGAATTTAAGACGTTTTGTAAGAATCCAGGGAATTGACCTTTTGGAGGTTCGACTTAAACTGTAACCATCCTAAAATACAAAATGGACAGGCTGAACGGTTTGTTGATACGTTCAAGAGAGCCCTTAAAAAAACAAATGGTACTAATACAGATGATGGTAATATACAGCATTTTTAAGTTATCTTACAGAATGGGTCAAATCCAAACGCAATATCAGGGATGCTATCCAGCTGAACTGATGTTTGATAGAAAAATTAGATCTGTATTCAATAGGCTGCTGCCGGAAAGAAAAACAGAGTTACCAGAACAAAACGCATCAGGAAAAATATGAAATATCTCAGGCCGAGATAAAGTTTTTAAAATTACAAAAATGGGAAAGAATTTTGGCAAGATGGATTGGTAAAAATATCAAAAAATTGGTAAAAGATGTTATACATGATAAGAAGTAACAAAAATGGACGCACAAAAGACATTTAAACCAATTAATGGAAAAGAATCATTGAAGAAAAAGTTAAAAAGAAAATAAAAATGAAGAACCAATGGAGGTATGATATGATTTATTTGATATACCAATCCACCATTGCCTGAAACTAGTTGTCCAAAGAAGGACAATCAAAAGTTAAAAAAAGAACTGAAAAGTTGGAATATTAAAGTCCAGATAGAAAAAAAAAAAAAAGATATTAATTCCTCCGGAATTAAACTCAAAGGAGATGGAATGTCGGAAACCTACCACCCCTCTTGAAGATGAACTTGTCTGCATCTGTGAACAAAGACTTTAAATAGTGGCATGTCCTTTGACATGGGGGAGACAGATAGACAGAGAAGTTCTTAGCTGAGCTAGTTATTGACTACTCAGGCGATTTCTGTACCTTTTACTAACCTATTAAAACCCTTTTATTGTTACGTGTTATTTTTTGTCTTACTAACCCCAAATCAACATCATAACATTTTTTTATTAGAAAATGATGAGTTTGGCATTGTACATGGAACTGGAATATTTTCATGTTTATATGATACTTATGTTTATGGATAAGTAAAGGGTTTAGCAGATCATCAGGTGTTGGGACACCTGTTTTAAAATCACCTGCACAATGACATTTTAACAGACAGAGTTCACCAATTATGATATAAAATCAAATTCTAAAAAATTTCACTAAAACATGATTTGAAGTTGGTTAAAAGGCAGAAATCATTCAAACTTGAGTGTGGTAGAATTCAAAACAAACAAAATGATTGATGACTTAAAAATATTTGAACAAAAATATAATATTCTTTATTTATTATAATTTTGAAAATGTTTTACTCAAAATTCATTCATACTAAATTATTCAAAAAGCAAATTTAAAAATTAATTCATTTATGAATAAAGATAAATTCAATAAAAGATTGAAACTCAATGAGACATGTTGGATTCACTTTTGACTTATAATTTGTGAGCACATAAAAAATTTTGTTTCTAATTATTTAATCAAACCAAAATATTTAAAATGATCTAATATAAGTTTTAGTTTCAAAGAAATATTTTTTCCTTGGTGGATACTCAAATAAAAAATAAATCCTATAAAATTATATAAATAATAAACTCTCCTCAATTCTCGCCAAAGGAAATCATTTTTAATTGTTTTAATAGACAAGTTAGAAATATAGAAGTAATACTGCACAAGAAAAGGGTATATATATTTGAGATCTTATAATTCCAATCAAAAATTGTAAAACCCAAATGAAGATGGAAATTTCAAAAAACATAAGTTTGAATTACAAACAAGTTCTATTAATGGTGAATTGAAAAATCCAAATGAGTTGAAAAATTATTGTGATTTAACCTTTTATTCTTTTGTATTGCCAATAGCAATCCAAGGGGAGAAAACTCGATAGGTTACTTGAAGAAAGAGGACGAGGGTGATGCCTGCAAAAAATGAGAGCAAATCTTATCCAAAGATTTAATACAGCAGAAGATGCCATCAATGAAACCTTGGGAATATTTTCGGACAGTTTTTTTTAGATGTCTACTTTTGGCTACCTGTTGCATTTGTTGGAAAGAAAATGTAAACAAAAAGACAGTAGGAGGAACCTTTTTTGTTGTGGCTGATCCAGGAAACTCATTTGTTTGCGATGAGCGAAGGAAGGGATGTGAAGAGTTAGAAAGGATCAGAAGGTTTGAATGGTCAAAAGAAGGTTAGATAATATGTGTTCAACAATTGTAATCTACATACAATATAAAAGATGAGCATTCAAAAACAAATTAATTGCAAGGCAATTCAAATAAGAAACAACGCTATAAAAGGTTTCAATAATAACGATAGACATTTAGTGAACTTGTGATTGAATAATGCAAGAATTGACCATGTATTGATTTGATGTTTTAACAGTTCAAGATTGTTCATGTATTTAAGGCAGGTTAAATTGTTTGATAGAATGGAAAATGTACCCACTTAATGTATGAAAGTTTAAATGTGGTTTTATGTGCTTGTGATTAAAATAACATTGTTGAGGAAATAAATGTCTTAAGTCTTCAAAGTTATTTACCTTGAGATGTGGATTGAGTTAATCATTAAAAATGCATTCAAAATGTCTTATTTTGGTAGTGTAAAATTTTCAATTTTTTTAGAAATTAGTAGATAAAACTTGAAGATTTTAGAGAAGTCCACTTATGTGAATGTTGGTATTGATTTTTAACATCTGAAATTAGAGATTAAGATGAGAGTTTTTTTGAAGGTACATTTTGGCAGAAAAAAGGAATGAGACGGTGGCGTAAAGACAAAAACAAGAGAAGAGAAACCACATTATGTTTTGTTAATAAAGATGTAAATGAAATTTTCAGCAAATATATTTGCAAATGGATGTGAGACAGGGAAATTTCATACTCTAAAATATCTAGCAGGAAATCTGATTTCAGAATTAACCAAGTTGTTTCTGAGCTAGTTTTGAGGAGATTAACCAATGAATAAAATTCAAATTATTTGATATGTATGATGGTGATGATAAGAACCACAGGGGAAGAGTGCATTTTCCCATCCTGAAAGGCATGGTAACTGGAAAAAATCCTGGATTTTTCAAAAAACAATAAAAAATTTATTAATGTACTTTTTTTTTCATTATTATTGTGGAATGAATTTCCTCAGGTCCTTTCATCAACTAAAATTTTCAGCATGTGTTTATTTTCTTATGAAATTTGTGAGTTTATTTAATTATTCTTTTAGATCCTCAAAGTGGATTGATGCAATGAAGAAACCTTGGTAAAGATCCAGTTAATAATTTTCTACTTCCTGAACATGAACATGGGAGTCCACGTCATAAAGAAATGTAAAAGAAACCTCTAAGAACCAATATGTACAAACAAATGATTAATTTAAACAAACTCTAGAATATACAAGGAACAAGACTAAAGATGCTATCTTGTCAAATGAATGCTCCTCAAAAACCTAATGGTTATTTTGGGTACCATGAAAAAAAAAAAAGGTTTGTTTGTGTCTATATATGTTTTGTTTATTTTTAATAAAAAAAAAATAACATTCTCCATTTTTTAAAAAAGGTTGTATATTGACAAATAATTTTTTAGATACTGTTGAGAAGTATTTTATAATAAAAAATTTGTTTTATTTTTTTAATCATTTATAGTATTGGAAAAGATAATTTCCACCCAAACCAGATATTTTCCAAAAATCAATTAAATAGGTGGTATATGACAATAATATTTTCTGTATTTTTTGTTACTAAAATTTTTTTGTCCATTAAAATCAAAATTTTGTATAAGTTTTTATAGGTGTCCCTTGGTAAAAGTCTAAAATCAGAGCCAGAATTCAGATATTTTATAAAAAAAATGAAAGTAATTTTGTTAATATACTAAAAGATATCCTGACAGGCCAATATACACTAAAAGACATACTGAGAGGTTGATATATACTACAAGATATCCTGAAAGGCTGATATCAGTAACAAAAGTTGTCTTGAGAGTTTGATAAATAAAAAGATATTGTTTTTCCAAGATACTAAAATATATGAGGATTGAATTTTGTGACTACCAGTCATCAAAATTATTTTCACAGTTGATGAATCACTTGAATGTGGTTATAGCTTTCTTTTTACAATCAATGTTTCATCAATCTCTTCTGATTGTCAGGACCTCCAATTTTATCACACTCTTGTTTTCTTGGGATATTTTTTGTTTTTTTTTCAGTGAAATCGGTGCAAACATTCCATTTCACAATTTGATAATGACTAAGAAGAAACGTGTAGTGATCAATTAATAGAGAACAGTCTTGTTTTAGAGGCATTAAAGTTAACAATAGACTAAGGGATATTTTTGAGATCTGTCTAAAATTTGACGTTATCAAAATGATCAGATTTCTCATTAAACCAGGAGTAAATGTTTGTGCCATCAGCATAGATATCAAGTTAAGAGCTGATGCCATCTGGAAATTCCTTAATGAAAATTAAAAACAAAATAGGATCAAGGATAGAGACCAGGATGACACCTGCATTAGTACAAAAGGATCTAGAAGAGAGGCTGTTCAGCATAACTTTCATTTCACAATTTGATAAGACTGAATTACTTCAGAAATTCATCCGGAAACATCATACCTTTTCAACTTGTGATGAAACCTGTAAGCCAAACCTTGTTTAAAGCTTTTGAGATATCCAAAGCCTCAGCTTAATCTTCACCATTCTTGATAGATTATTCCAGCAATAATTGTTAATATATTAGCATTTGACCTGGAGACACCATATTCCTCATCTGAAAGAAGACCTTTTGAGGTCAGATGCTTAACCAATTTAGCATTGATTAGGACCTCTAGTAGTTTACCAAAAATTAGAGGGCTAATTTGGAAGGGTTAGACAGTTCATCTGAGTTATAAAAAACCTGGAATAACAAATGAGGATATCCAACAAGCAGCAAAGCACAAAACAAGCATTTATTATACAGTTTAGAGAGAACAGGAGTCAATTCTGGTGCACACTTCTTAAGGATACCATGAGGTTCACATGCATTGTGGGTGTCCAGATTAGAGATGATAACAGAAACACTCAAAGGGGGTTATATGCATATCACTCAACAGAACTCAATTCTAAGTGGAATTTTAGATAAGGATACTCTAGATGATTCAAGAGTAGAGTTTAAGGAGAATTTTTGGGTGAAACCTTCTACTTTATCAAACTGAAGAAAGGAGGAATAGAAAATTTACTCTTATTTCATACACTATTACAGAGCCACCAGTAATCACAAGAGCTAATTTTTTTAGGATTTTTTATTATTAAATTAAATAGTTTTGTGTACATAATGCAGTGAAACATTTATTATATTTACTTTTAAGAAAATATTAATGAAGGAAAACTATCAGCTTCATTTATGAAGTAGATATTCAGAATAAAATGTTTTATTGGAACTATTGTAGTTGTTTTTGTTCATGTATGCAAGAGAGAATGAGTGATTGAATGTAATTATATAAATGTTATGGATGTTTTGTATTCAGATTTAGTAGCCACTGCTTTACTATGTGATCAAAAAATGTGTGTTTGTTTTCAAGCTTCTTAATTACATTTCTGCTTGGGATTTAAATAAAAGAAAATTTCAAATTTTACTGAATGAGGAAGAATCTGTGTTTGTTGGCTTAACCAATGTTTGGTTCTGAAATTATTTATTGAATGCTTAGATGAGATAAAGTTTTTTGAATGACCAACAAGTGTCTTACCAAGAATTGTCTGACATCATGTGAGTTTGTAAACTAATGTTTTTTGCAGGCTTTTGTGAACATTTGACTTGAATATTAAACTACAGGGCTCTGGTAAGACACTTGATGTTATGTTTGGTTATATAAAGGCTTTTCAAATGAAACTAGAAGTTTTATTTATAGGGATGTAGATTATGAGAGATTTAGATACTTCTCAAACCTGAAGAGGTACATCAATGATCTCCCAAAAGATGGCAGAACAGACTGCCAATGTCTTCAAAAGCTATTTGTAAATATCATCAAATCAACTGTTGAGTTGGGAGTTACATTTATACTTACAGACTAATAAAAAATATTACAAAAGAACATTTTCATAAAAACCTGTCATAATTTTTTTATTCAGTCAGTTTTACATGATTTACATAATTTCTTACAATACGATGTCTTTATTGCTCTGGGGTTACTTTTTATCATTTAAAAATTTGTTTATATACTTAAAAGATATCAAATATGTTCTCAAAATATTTTTTTGTTATGTAGAATATTTTTGTTGTTACGTGATTTGGACGGTTTTAGCACACATTCTCAAAAAAGTCTGCCCATCTCTGGTATAGTTACAATAACTATGTTGAATGACTTCCCATTTAGTTTTCCTAAATGAACCCTAACCTCTGACAACTGTTACAATCCTAGAACACATTTTCTTTTGCTTTTATCTAATATTAATCCTATTTCTATTTCATTTCTCTCAGCATGCATATATGATTCTGTGGTCATCATTTTTCAAGTACCCATTGTTTATTCATCTAGTCTCCTAGAATGTTGGTATGTAGCTTATCCATTTCCTGTTTGACATTTTTATCTTCTTGCATTGGTTCTGCATCCCAAACATTTTGTCCCAATTATAATTTTGCCTTTGTTACAAACATTTACTGAATGACAGTCAGGTGACTTATGTTGCACATGTCTCTAATTACTGGAGGAAGAGACAGTTCCAATGTCATTGGCTCACTTCATGTTATTTTTGCATTGCATATTTGCAGGGTTGTTTTGGGGAGGAATAGCAGAATGGTTTCCTGTCGCTTTCTTTATGGTAATTTTTCTCTAGTCATTAAATTTTGGTTGCTGGGTGTTGACACTTTTGAAAACATCTTCAAATTTGGTAGGTCTTATTTTTCTTCCTACTGGATTGAGGGTCACATTGTCATTTTTGAGGGATTTCCAACCTGGATTCTTAAATCCATAGGGAACAATACTCTTCGTCATGCCAAGCAACTTAATCAAATTGTTTTGAATAGCATCCTGCTACCAACCCTTGATTTAATGCCTTTCTCATGATGGCCAGATATCAGAGAGGACAGTCTTTGCTTAACAGGAGATGTGCAGTGCATGTCAGCGTTCATGATAAAAAGAGCACTCATTTCAGGGAAAACAGCAGTCCTCTTCTCCATCTGAGTGCATAATTCTCAAGGATTTCTTAGAATCTTTTTCCAGAATTTACTTTTGCTCTCATCTTATGTACATATTTGTCCAAGAAAATGTATCTTAATGATGAATATTAAGAAATCTTGATACTCAGTATGCTTAGATCACTCTCAGAAAAATGAAAGTAACAGATTTTGCAGCACACAATGAGAGCTCTGTGGCCCTAAATAAGTTTGATACATGGAAGTGGAATTACTGACAGTGGGTAAAGGATGAGGAGTAGATGTGTGATACACACACCTCTGTCCTTCCCCTTTAAGGATAGATTCCATCAAGATCACAGATTAACTGTGGCCAATATCTTGAACCAATTCTTCTCCAGTTAATGGCCAGGACTGAACCAGATGTCAAGAATATTGCACAACACTTACTTACAACTTAAAGAGTCTAGAAGAAGGAGTCAACTGCTAAAAGTGAGTCAAGTGAATTCCACAATGAATCTCCAACTGCAGACCAATATACAGTATTTACTACTATATTTATGTGAATGGGGACATACCCATTATTGTCCATAGTCATGCTACAATACTTATCCTATTCACTATTGAAGTAGTACTAGTAGTGCTAAAGGTTACAATGAAATGGTGGCAGTGTCTCAAGGAATGGCAGGCAACTAGAAAAAGCCACCCATGTTGAAATTGGTTCAATGATTTCTTTGTTGTTTTTTTTTGCTTTTTTAAGAATTAATAATTTTTGATTTTTCCTTCTTAGAACTGGCATAGCCACCATAGATTCTTACAATCAAGGCTCCTTCGCACCTTTGAGACTGTCTCAGTAGTTGAACATAGGCTCTAAAATGGATTGAGAGTTCATAGATTTGACAATCAGGAGAAGTTGATAACTTTGTTTTGTATACAGACTGGCTCAGTTAAATGAGATTTTGTCCAAGACATTTGACATCCATTTATTTGACCAGTGCCTGTTTGTGTTGGAGATAACTCTACCAAACTCTTTTTCTTTGAATCTTTTGGCATAATGAGAACTTAGACGGAAACAATGACCCCCACCACCCCCACATCATGCAAATCTTACCACAGTAATCCCACAATCATGACAGAAAAAAGCTTTCAAGGTAATTCATAGTAGCCATTTGAAGAGATATGGTGAATATGATCATAAACAGTTGGTCAGAAACTATGGTTCACATAGAGAAGTGCAAGAAGATGACTAAGAAATGTGTTGTGATCAATAGAAGAGAATCAGTGAATGTGATAAAACATGATAATGTGATATCATTTTGTTATACAGAAAGAAAATGGTAGCTACTACCACCAAGGTTTGAGTGTGACAATCTGGACTTATGAATATGTTTTCCATCAGGTGTATAAATAGTAGTGTCAAGCTACTGATGCCAGAGTTGACTATTGGTTGATTATTATGTTGATTACGAGTTGCTTATGAGTGGATTACAAGTTGATTACCGGTTGATTGTTGGTTTATTATTGAGTGACTCTTGGACATTAAGCAGAGCTGTACTAAATTTTTTACTAAGTTTGATTGACTCTTGCTTCTTTTGTTTTTGTGACATATTTATTTGCAGTTTGTAATAAAATACTGTTTATTCAACATTGAAGTCTTGAGTTGTACTTTATCATTAACGATCACCCATACAGGTCACAAAAACATCCATATTCTACATCATAAGTAGAAAAAGGTTTTAAAGAAATGAAATTTTGACATGCATTTAATTTAGATTCTTGAAAGCTCAACTTAATACTCTCAAGCTAGAAATACAGCATTAAAAACAGAATAAGATTTTAAATAATTGTGTAGAGGTTAACATGCACAACTTTTAACAGGCATTCAGTTTAAACTCATGAAGACAAAGCTATAACCAAAAATACCTTTAAGTTATGAAAATGATGCACAAAATAAAATGTGTTCATTTTTTAGCTTTTAGTGGATTTGTAAAGTAATATGTGAAAATCTGTTGAGAAGTTTTTAACATTTAGAGATGAAGCAAATTATTTTGATTGAATCTGCTTAGTCTGTGTTCTTTGTCAAAGGAAGAATTTAATGTTAGGTTTAAGCAGTTTGGAATGACATTCAAATGGTGTGTTTTGTTGACATTTGTAATTGGAAAAATTATTTATATGACCATCAGAAATAAAATTTAACAGAATTATTTAATGTGAGTTTTTAAATGGATCATGTCATTCTATAGAGAAGGTTAACAAGTCACTTTTATAATGTAATTTAAAAATGTCTTAATAATTAATTATAATGTCTTTTAAAAATGTCTTAATGTGAAGATAAGAGGTGCTGATCTTCTTTTTGTCTCTGTACACTTGGGAGTATAAATTGAAAGTAGAAATAGAATTCTTTTCATTTCTTTTAAATAAAGAGAAAGAATTCAATCAATAAAGTTTGATTTGCATTTTCACTTAGAAAAGATATAATTAGAAAAAAAATGCTGAGCTTCTAATCTTTAATGAACACTTGAGACCCAGATATCCTTGATCTGACCTTTATAAATAAAACCATTGTTTTAGAAACAATTTTCTTAATTTTGTTAAAAGATTTAAATTCAATGTCAATTGTTTACTTCTGTCTCCTTAATGTCTCTTCTTTTATTGTTCTCTTTTTTTAATGTATTCTTTCTCCAATCAGTAACCCCTTGCATCTTAGTGGCTTTTTTGTCTTGATTGGTATGAAATGATTAAAAAAATATTTAAACAAAACAATTTTAACAAAATTAAGAAAATTGTTTCTAAAACAATAGTTTTATTTATAAAGGTCAGATCAAGGATATCCGGTTCTCAAGTGTCCATTAAAGATTAGAAGCTTGCGTTTTTTTCCTGGTAATTTTCATTACAAATAAAACACATAATACATACACACATTTTTCTACTTCAAAAAATGAATTGGTCACTAAAAATTTGTTGCTTTTACAACAGAAATTTATGCTTTCTTATATTTTTTGTTTGGTTAAAAATTATTTCAATCTGCATTGTTTTTCTCTCTCACAATATATTTCTCAACATGTTTACAGCAATTTTCTACAAAAATGAATAAATTCTGGGGAATTAATTGCTACTATAAACAGAAGATTAAAAGATATTTTTGTTTATTTAATTTTTTCAAATCTATAAATGTCTGTCAGTAGAGCTTGTGTTCATCAATAAATACAGTCCAAACTCATTAATCTAGTATCCTTGGGACTAGGCCACTACCAAACCACAGAAAAATTTGCTACTAAAATTAATAAATTCAAGGGAATGAACTGTTACTGTAAACAAGATTAAAAAGTATTTTTGTATATTAAAGTTTTTCACATGTATAAATATCTGTCAGTAGAACTTCTGATTATAAATAAATACAGTTCAAACACATTAATCCAGTGCCCTTGGGATCAGGCCACTACAGGACCACAGAAAATGCCAGAGGACAGAAATCATCCCTAAAATGAGCCTCTATGTGAATATAGTCTTGCTATATTTCACATATATAATTGCTGTTTTTTCAAAAGTAGATTAAAGCTTAAAATGGACTATCCATTAACGCTTTTAAACAAGGTTTTTTTTTTATTGTTTCATGAAATACAAAAGATAAAAAAAAGCTTAAGACTAAAAAATAATATATGCTTACTATACTGAATGAGTAAATATATATAAAAAACAAAAAAGAACATATTACCAAAACACACTGCTGTTGTCAATTTGAGTGCAGTACTGGATTGGCAACAAGGTCTCATCAATTTACAGTTGAATTGTCTAGAAATAACTGCAAGTTCTATGTAAGCAGTTTCTTTTTTTTGGTTTTTTGCAAGAAAATATATTTTCAAAATTCAAAGATCCTTAAAAAAAGAATTTTTGTCCATATCAGGATTATGTATCTGTTAAAAGATGGATGCTAAATAGTTGACAGCTCAACAATATGAGTGGATTTTATTCTTCATTTAACCTGATCATTAATCAGAGGGTCATAAAATGGGTTGAAACTAAGCAGATATGGGCTCTTGAGAAAAATAATGATATTTAATATTATATATTTAATATTAGGAATATTAAAGACAAAAAAAACATTTTTGTCAAGTTGACAATTTGTCTTAGCTATAATTGTATAGAATTTCATTGCTTGTGCAAGTGTGCATGCATGTGTCTATTTTTATATGTTTTGGATATGTAATAAAAATCAAAGGACCTGAAGTTCTTGCAAATGAAAAAGCATCAGTCCAGATTTATTTACTTCTTTCCACCCAATGCTAAAGAATAATCCCTTTTGGGGGACCAACTTTTCAAAAGATTTCAATATTTAAATTTTTTTTTCCATGAAAGAGACACTCAGTTCATTCATATACCTGAAGACAGATAAGCCAGCAACACTGAAATTTTGTGAAATTCACCAACCAGATCATAGTCACATTCCTCAAGAAATAATTTCTTCTTGCAGTTTGAAGAAGCAGATTAAAGCTCACCCCCAAAAGAGCCAGTGGACTTCCATGTAGAAAAGCAAAACTCTATATTCATTTCTCAGAACTTCACAAAACAACTTAAAGATGGTGGTTCAGAATGATCCCTAATCTTGTTGATGATCTTTACACAAGTGTTGAGTACTTTTTTCAACCTTGAGGTAATGTTTTGCTGCCAAAGCATAACAATGAAGGAAGCAGTAGATGAAGCAAGTGCAGGAATCTCCCTCTTCATCAGAAAAATCCAGATTTGGCTAACATCATAGGAAACCATCAGTGCATACAAAACCAATAGTATGGATATTAAATCATGTTTGGCAAAGAAAACTTTCCTAAACTGATATACATCTTTTCCCTGTATGGTTGTTTTCAGCTCTACACAAAACAGGAAATCTTCTTTCACAATACCATCATTGAATAATGAGTTGACTGCCGTTTGATACATCAGTTGATTCATCCAAAAAGATTTTTTAAAAAAAGACCTGATATTTGAGATAATGATCTAAAATATCATCACCAAATCACCAATTTAATTGTGAATAATATTATTTGATAGTGGCATTAATTCAAACTTTTTTCTTGTTTCTTGGCCAAGAACAGTTGTTGCCATTTCTAATGCATATGGTTTGATCAGTTCTTTTGCAATTGTATATGGCTTCTTGGATTTCCACTTTATATGACACTTGATATTTAGCCAATGGTTTGTCAACAGAAACAAAACTTAATCTTGGATATTTCCTTGAGATTGAAAATAGTCTCTTTTTAGTTTTCAGTGATTCAAAAATGGCCTTCAATACCACCTCCACTGTGATTTTGTTGAAGTGCTCTTGCATCTTTGATGTTTTAATTGGAAAAAAATTACAAAATATGCACTGGATTTTTTGCAATTCATCATTTTCCATGCAAGTGAAACCAAAGCTCAATAGTCATCATTCCATTTCCTGATTTTGACATGATGAAAGTTAATAATCTGTAAAAGCGATAGAAAAGATGAATAACTCACTAATCAAATAACTAACTTCAATATAATCACCAATGTAATAACCAATATAATAGAATCTGGCACCCATCAAATTTGGATTCTAGAGATAATTCTGAACTGAATGAAGTAAAAATGTAGGAGGTTCACCCCTTTGGTAACCTGATTATAAACTGTAGCTGACAGAAGGCAGTGCCACCTATTTTTGGTTGTTAATTTGAATGCTATCTATATTATCTTATTATTGTTAAACTGGCTAATTTAACAAAAGAGTCATTTTCTCTTCCACTACTGTTAAAATGGTTAAAGGTATCATCAAAAATAATAAAGAAATAAATTTAAATGTTTAACTATTAAAGTTTAAACATTTAAATTTATTTATTATTTTTGCTAAATTGCCAAATCCAAGGTTTCACACCCACTTAAAAGGGATTCAAGTACCCTGTTTAGGAACCACTGCTCTTGAGAATAAAAGACAGCTTTTGAGATGTTTGAATAAATTCTTAAAATCTGTCTTTTATTCTCTCCAGATAATAGATTTTAACATGAAAGTTGAATATAGAACAATAAAATAAAGTGATGAGGATTTAAGAATTTGTTTTTCAACTACAGTTGACTTCCTTAGATTAAAATCATGCAAGTTGAGAACAGAACATAATTGCTGTATAGGATATCCTGGATTCAGTTATATCTTCAAACGTACATGCAAAGTTTTAAATACATAATATATAGATATTCAGTTTGTACAGTCAAAGTCAAAACTTAAGAATAGAATTGTAAATGATTTCAAATGTTAACAAAAATGACTGCTGAATTATTAAAACAGACATCAAGGATGTGGCAGTGAGTCAGATATAAAATCTAAATTTCAAGTATTGAATGTGACATCAGAAATACGGATATATCCTCTTTCAACAAAACCTGCATAATATTGTTATTGTTATATTGATGACAGATTTTACAACTTCCATTTAATAACATACATTGACCAGAATAACTGAGAGAATGTTTCTGATGAAAAAATTGACAGTAGGAACGATTCAACTTGGATTTTTATTTATGTTTCTTTTATTTCTGAAAGTCCAGGCTCAAATTCGTAAGTTAACCTTTTTTATTTCTATTTTCTTGTTTATGTTATGAGAGTGGAAATGAGAATGGAATTTTATGACAGTAATGCTGCAGTGTTCTTACATTTTTTTACTATTGATATTTTTTTTCACATTTAATTCTTTTGTATTTTATGCTAGAGTCTCCTAACACTTTTGATGTTAAGGCTTGACAAATTTTTTTCAAGTTGAAAGACTGACTTTAAAAAGGTTCAATCTTTAACTTAGGTTCAATCTTGTAATGGCTTAACTTAAACATTGTTCCACTCACATAAAGGCTTGTCTTGAACCTTGTTTCAGCCACATAAAGGTTTGTCTTGAATCTTGCTTCAGTCACATAAAAGCTTGACTTGAAACTTGTTTCAGTCTCGGAAGCAAAAGTGTCAAATGTGTTACAGGATTCATTGAAAAACACTTTTCTATATTAATGATCATTCATAATAAAAAATATTTGCTTTGTTTTAAATGGAATTAACTCAGGTTTTCAAATTTACCTTCCTTTTGATTGATATGTTTTTCTTTGCTAAAAATTTTTTCACACAAAATAGTTTCATTCAATTTATATGTTTTGTTCCCTGGAAAGACACATAACTAGATTTACCTTCCCTTGTCAAATGAAGGGATTTTAGTTGTCATTGTTGGTATCTCTACAAAATTCTCTCATTTTAAGACTTTGTTTTTCAGATGAGTGTATTTTAATTTTTATTAAAACTGATCAATAATCAGAGGGTCATAAAAAATTACTATTATAGATATTGAAATATATTTCTTTTTTGTTGTTATTATTCAAGGAGGATAATGATAAGAGAATGTTTCAAGTCAAACATCAAAGTTAATTTCTAAATCATTTCTACTCCATATAAGAACATTAAGAAATATTCATTTTGTTCTGATGTGACAAATGGATGAAAATACCAATTAAGAATAATTGATTTGTTTATTATAACCATTAAGTTTAATCTATTTTAAAAGTCTGCATCTAATATTGGTGTAGTAAATATTAGCTTGGGTAAAAAGCCACAAAAAAATTTCACCACATATCCAGGTTGATGGTCACTGCTTTCTTGTCAAATGTATAAATTTTTATACTGTTTGTAGCTTGAAGTTTGTAAAATCCTGGTTTTGAATTTTGTTTTTGATCCGGTGGTAAAGCACTCACTTCAGCACAGATATCTATTAAAAAGTTACATCCATGATTTCTATCCAGGATATAAAGCACACTTTTATAAGAGTCTAGTAACTGCCATCATCTCTTCTCACTGGAAATTAAGTTTATCAGTGCCACATTTACAAAGGCACAAGGTTTCAAACAGTATCTTGTCTCTGTATCAAATTGACAATGGTAGTAGCAAATGTTGAATTTCTGTCTTCATCTATCATTGCTAAAACTCCTGCTGTTACTCCTTCATCTGTGCTTAGGCTTGCTCATTTCACTAGGAGTTCATTGTTATTGTAGGTTCAAAAGGGAGTGCATCTATTTAGCTAAACTTGCAACCTTAGCTTGCAGTTGATCAAATTGCCTGTTTTGTTGTTGGTTCATAAGTTCATAGGTTGTGGTGTCAATTTATTCACCTCCCTGTCTCTGAAACACATGTGGATCCGGTCAGTAGACTCTGCAGGTTTCTCCAGTTCTGTTTCCTTATCCAGGGGTGCTAAAATTTGTGTCATTATGTTGGGTAATTTGTCCAACCACAATCTCTTTAGAATATTTTCTACAATAACATTGATTCCTAACAGAGTTTTCATATGTTTTCAAGAACTGAGAAGGAGTTCAGTCACCTAGCGCTACTTGGGCAAATAAGTCATGTAACATTGTCTCATTTGAAATTCCAGTTTGTTTAATAATGGTCATTTTCAATTTACTGTAGGGTTTTTCTTCTGGCATTGTCTCAAGTAAGTCATTAACCTTTTCTACAACTTCTGTTTTAGTTTTCTCCCTAAATAGCAGTACAATGCTCTTTATGGGAAAATTTTTTATTTATGCTGAATATGGCTTACATTTTTATAAACTATGACTATGTTTTAGGGCATATATACAGGTAAATTTAGAGTGACTTGTTAAAAAACTTCCGTCTTATTTGTGTTTTGTTTGATGTTTTTTAAGGTACGTATATTTGTGTGTGCTGTCTGTCACCTTTGATGTTTTCACAAGGTAATCATGTCACGGTCACCATTTGTGAAAATCCTTCCACTCAGGGTTTTGTTAAAGGTCAAAATTCATAGTGTCATGATTCAATACAATAACATAAAATATTGTTGCAGGACTGCTCGTAATTTGGCTGTTTAGAATAATCCCAGGACTTTCATTGAATGAATAAAATCCAGTAGGAAAAGACAACATAGTATTAACAAATACCATTAATTTTATATAACAAAAACAATACAAGAAGTTGGTTCAATGTATTGAATCAGTAATGTCTTATTTTTGGTATTAAGTTCTTGGATAGAATATAATGTCTAGATGGGTTTTAATGTTTATTTAGTGACTGTTAGCTGAAAATGCTATTCATGTTTAAAATGAGTTTATAATTATTTATATTCTGTGAAATATATTGCATATTTTTAAATTTTTGGATAATAATTATTTTTAGACCAAAAGCATGGTCTGACTGGTTTCAATTTATTCCTTTATTTTAAGACTGATATGACATTTGAGTTAAAATTTTTGTTTTATTCATTTTTCCCAATGTAAAATTGAGAGCATTGTTGCTTGACTGCTATTCATTGTTGCAGAAGTTTGATTTTGTCATTGTTTTGTTTATCAGTGGTTTAAAGCATATTTTGATTAAATCTTTTTGTCATATATACTGAATTGGGCAATTGATGGGAATATTTACTACTTTTAGTCTTTTCAATATTATTACAGATTGTTTTGCTCATTTCTTACTTTTGTTTCTTTTTAGTCTCACAGTTTATTTCCTAGTTTTTTTAGAGAATAAATTTTTGCTGTCCGCTACCACTTTTTCATCAATGTCGATTTTCGTGCAAAAAAAGAGGATCACATCTTCATAAATGTTTCTGAAAACCTCATTGATTGGACAATAAATATTAAAATTTCTCGTATATTTACCTGCATTGTTCTTTTGAGCAACACAAAACATATTCCAGATTTGAGTTTTTTTTAATCATTTCTGAGTGATTAACAGATATTAAAAAAAACAATTTTAATACGTCCGTATAACGTTTAGTTTTTGAGCTGACGAAAAACAATGCTTATTGAGCCTGTCACTTTTAAAAAACATAAATTATTGTCATTTGAGAATTCATTGACTAGAAAAAGTTTCGACGCTTGAATCATTACTTCGAAGTACCAAGTTAGAGGACCTCAAGTTCTTTAACATGAAATAACTTTTTCAAGCTACAATTTCAACGAAACAATTTACAACTTACTAAAAAACTTATTCAATTACGTTATTGAATCTTACCTGAACAATATTCAACTACGAGCAACGAAAACAAACGGAATATTTCCAACTTCTATAAAGCTAAAAGTTTATCAACATATTTTCAGCTTTACAAGATTCTCATTTCAGTGAACATTTTGAACGACAAGTTAATTCTGTTTTTGAGCTATAAAAAAATGTTTTTTTAGTAAAAACTTTTTTAAAAATGTTATTTAAAACTGTTGTCATTTATTGTACTGTTATGAAAAGTTACTTTTTGTGTTCTTTTTTCTTGTTTGCTTTTTATTTTCAAACATTCGTAAAGTAAAAAAAAATGTTGATTTATTCAATACCAAACAATTTAAACTTATTAAAGTACAATTTGGTATATTCTTTTGCAATTTTTTCTGTTTTAAAATGCTTTATTATCAAGTTACTGCAGACAGGCATTTGCAAACATTCACAAATGCATTAAAACTATTGGAAGAATGTATGATTGGAATATGAAAAGACATTGAAGAGATTTAAATGCCAATGAAGTAAGGAATTAATTTCATTTTTTTCACCAAATTACAATATTTTAATGTTATTTTCCTTATGACTATTCTCAGTGGTAAACCATTCAGTGCCCTTTAAAAGATTGGCCTCTGTGAAAGTGAATTGCATAGAAGTGTTTCCTTATTTTAATCTTTCTATTGGCTGAAAAAAAAATTATTTTTTTAAAATTAATATAGAGCTGTTTTTGAATATTGTCTTAAGCTAGAAATCACTCCTGACAAGCCATTATTTGTTTTCAATTTCTTGTATATTAAAAACTTTCAAACTTTTATGGAAATTTTTTGAAGGTACTCCAGTATTGCTATTGGTATATTTAAATTAACAAATCAGCATAAATGTTAATGTATGACTTTAATGTCATCAGTATATTTGCTTAATGATTTAGCAATTTGTTACTTTTGTTTAATTTAGACACCACAGTACCCTTCCTTATCTCAGTTCTACTGAGAGAAACTGGTCCACACATAAAAATGGGGAACATTTTCTTGTGATTACTTTTTTCTTGATTAGCATTCATTAAACACTCCTTTTAAGCAGAATGTTTGTCAGAATTAAAAAATATTGCTTTTTATCATTTTAGAAGCAGAGTCCTGTTAATAATATAAATTTTAATCCCTGATATGTTTTGAAAGAATATTTTATTTATCCATGGCACTATATTGATGACTTGTCATTGTAAAATAACAAGAACAGCAATGCTAGTAGTAATTTTCAATTACTTTATTCTCAGACCAATGAGATACAAATAGAAAAATATATCTGGTCCCTGGCCACCTGTTTATATAACACTGGAAAAGGTAACATGTCTACCTGTGGAAGTCTCCTCCTAATTATCTAATGAGACCTTCCATTTCCACTCTACATGCCCCCTTCCTCCTCTGACAACAGGACTGATTGACGTAGTCAGTTGAAGGTCTTCCCTAGACTATGTGTGCAATTGTCCTTGCATTTTTGGGCATAGAGTTCAAGATGCTTGCAGGTTTTGATGTGGGCATTGACTTGGAGCTGGTGTTGTCTAATATTGGTTTTCGCCAATATTACTTTGTATTGTGCCTACTGAATCCATGGTGTCATCGATTTCCATTTCTTCTGGTTCATTACTCACGGTATTTGGTTTATGTTCTATGTTGCATGATAAGGGATTATAATCCATGTCAATCAACAGAGAGGATTCACAGGTTTGCTGGAGCTGGACTCTGGGATCTGCAGAGGTATTATACGGCTCTGGTCTAGATGTGTTTAATCTACTATTTTCTATGTTGATATCTTGAACCAGCAGTAAATCAGGGTGCCATAATGTCAAGGGACATGCTCCCTGGGTAGAATGATGTGGGACATCAACAACTGGGTGGATCTTATGGAGGAAGTGATGATTGCATAGAGTTACATGATTGCTTTCATTCTTCTGCACACAGTACTGCCGGTTACCGAGCATCCCTGTGATGCTCCCTGTTTTTATCCACCGATGAGGGTAAAGGGCCATCTTAATTCTGGACCTGAACAGAATTACCAGTTTCTAATTCTCAAAGTGGGCAACAGTGCTAATTGTAAAAATGTTCATTCTGCATGAGCCTTTTAGCCATAACTGCCTCTCTCAATTTTTAATAACACGACAGTATTATATCATAGCAGGAGACATGCCAAGATCCTGGATGGAAGTGTTGCATTGGGTTTGCAAAGAACAGGGTGTATAATCATGACACAGTTGAGCACAACTGACAGTGTGGTCTGCAAGTACACACTCGAAAGTAAGTTCTTCAGGTGCACCATATGTGCAGAACCAAGTTCACAGGATGTCGCATAATGCCGAGGTCTTCCCAAATGACATTAGGGTCACTTCCACCCAACCAATATACCGATCTGTGTATATAACCTAATTTCTACTGTTTAAGTTGAAAAAGTCAATCATGGTTCATTGGAATATGAATTCACTCCCTTAGGCTGTGAGGGAGTGATAGAATTATATATCTAGCATTGGGCTCTGATGTGGCAGATGTTGGCATCCAAACCAGGCCAAAATAGCTGCTGTCTCACATTTGCTAGCATGCCATTTACACCATCGTGTGCAGAATGTAGGGATTCAAGTAATTCCACATGAAGTTGTTGAGTTATAAGGATTTTATTCTCCTTGATCATTACACCTTCAATGCATGACAATTCCTCACACCTGGGCCAAAACCAAGAGATCATGTACGGGAGGTCATGGCATGATTTGGAGAAACTAGTCTGTATATAAGAGTCTGACATTCTTCATCAATGGTTGCCATGACAATGGTTCTATCTCATGTGATAGCTATGCTCACATGTGGACATTAATGCAGCATTGATTACACTGTCAATTGGTTTCAACTGCATCAGTTGTAGTTGCCAAATAGTATGACTGTCTATGCTTTTGTTGTATATGTGCAGATGATATTTGGGGATGTTCTGTCAAGTCCCTCTGATGGGATCCATGCAGGGTTGTGGGAGGGACAGTCAGGTGTGGCATTAAGTTTTCAGGAGATGTTTAATGATGAATTTGTACATTAGTGAAATCAAAGAGTTAGGGTTATTTTTTATTTTCTCAAGGGCCTGATCTGAGAAAATTTTTATGAGTGTTTTATAGTCAACAGTCACTATCAAATCTGGGTATCCCAATATAAACATCCAACATGATTCTAGCCCATAGACAAGAGCCAGGTCTTTAGTGGAATTTTGCGTCGTTAGAAAAGCAAGAGCTGACCAAAATTATTTACCAGTGACAATCACCAAATTTTCAGTTCTTCAAGCACAGTAGTTTCTGAAAAGGGGCCATCATCTCAGTCTGTGAAATTGCTTAAGATACCTGATTCACCAGTCCAAACCAGGACCTAATGTCTGTGATATTTGTGGGTGATGGAAATTTATTAAGAACTTGGCAAATTCCACCTCATTCTCTGCAAAATGGAATTTGTAAGGGTGAAACACAATCCCACTTTTACTACAGTGGGTAATATATGCCATTGTATGCCAGAACAAGGACTCTATAGAATCATCCCAAGGAAGACTATCATCTATGCAACAGGTTTTTTAAAGCATGTACACTCTAATATCATCAAACCAGACATATGAAGTACCTGGGGAGCACAAAGATACCTGTACTGGCCCCATTCATAAATAGATGTAGGCAGATCTTTTACAACTGAGGAAAGTGATAAGATGTGGTACCCATTCCCTGCATCCAAAAGTGTTTTCCTTGTCTGAGCCAGAACGATAGAGATCTGATTAAATGGGGATGGGGGTGTGAGTGGTTTCCCTCATGGAGGCAGCATTCAGTTCTTGTAAGTTCACTGTGTGTCTGTGAAAGCTGTCTTTTTAGATGCAGCTATCATTCTTGAGCATCAGGTTGTAAGAGTGCATTCTAGCATCAGTTCAATTATATCCAATGTGACGTCTCAATCAAGGTCTTATTTCACTCTCTTCTTCCAATGGTAAGAGACAGGTATTGGTGAGTGGACCACTGATGGCATTGCATCAGGGACAAAGTTAATGTCCAATGGCTTTCCTGTCATAGCCTATAAGGGTTGGTGTGGGTGTGTATTAAATGCACTGGACATGAAATGGTCATGTATCCATCATTCCAGTAGGTGTCTGTTGGTTTCTGTCAGAAAGAATGTTACTAGGCATTGCTGGAATGGTTTTTTGCATGGGCATGTGCACAGTGCATTTTCCTTTGCACCCTGTGATGTATGGGCTGGGAAAACAGGTGGAAACAGATGTAGGTCCTTCAGAGCAGATTCTGAGAAGTAAAAACCAGATGTGCTGTTTAACACATACACGACCTGTCGTGTTTCCTCAAGCCAATTCTTATATGCATGAGCAACATGCCTTTTATATGAAGTTTGTTGTCTGTGATACACTATATTCATACTAGGCACCCAAGTAGTTTTTATATCTCTGGTCTACTTGATCAAATTTGAGCCTCTGTATCAGTGAATGTGAGGATGTGATGACTACCATGGCTAATTGGATCAATCTGCATGCATTCAAATGTATCAACGTATTTGATGCATTATAGTCCCTTTTATTGTCAGTGATGATGGTGGATCTGGGACACCTTCTTTAAATCACTTTCCATTCCATTCAAGATGAGGCACAGCACTCGGTGGTACCCAACTGGTTTTATAGTTCTGTTTTTGATTTGCTAACATGGCATATGATGCAGATGGGGGAAATTTTCAGACTAGTGTTTGAGAAAGTGAATAAATCACACCCTGTCTTGCACCTTGTTAATCTGTTTGGGGTTCCAATTTCAATTTTAGTAGATTTTGGCATACCCTTTTTTGTTTTAATCTATAAATGATGCCATACCTGTTTAGATACTGGGCAATCTCCTACTAATTGATCCACTTAGGTGAAATATCTTCCCAAAACCCATACAAGGATTCTTATTTGGTGAAGAAGCTGGTTCATTAGTGCTTCAGGGTTGTTGAAGCACATATCTATAGGTAGGACAAGGTTGACAGACTAAACATCATTTAGTAACCATGCAACTGACTTGTACATCATTTCCAAGCTGAAGATTTGGTAAAACTTTTGCTCAAGTGTGGTGAGGTTGACAATCTTGGATAAAACTCAACCCTAATGTTCTTTATTGGCAAGTCCCACAATCATCTGCCAGGTATTATGTCACACAAATAATTGACTTGCTGACTGCAACCTTCTGTTTTGGGACAATCAACTGTGACAAGCTCAAAGCCTTGCTAGAAATGAGTAATTGATTCACCTTTCACATTGCTAGAAATGAGTGATTGACATGTGGAATGAAAGGTCTGATTGTGAACTTTCATCCATAACCGAGTTTAAGGTTTCAGCTCCCATAAGATTTTAAAGGTGCCTATTTGGGTGAGTATATCATTACCAGTTTGTTGGATATTTCAACTGAGTTGGTAAGTTTATACATCTTATATTAAGTCCAAGTGTCAAGGAATAATGCTCAGTCATTGTCCATTGCTTTTGGTTTAATGATTGGACTGTCTGGTATTTTGTGTTGGGTGTCTGTGTTGTATTGGGAGTTCCATCCTCTGAAGCACAATAGTTTCCCTTTGTAGCTCTATCATTTGTTGCATGAGTTGAGCAACCAAATCAAGGGTTCTGCCTGGGCAAAGGCCATGCCTAATTTTTTTAAGATAGTTCTACATATTCACCAAATCCTCTTCACTATGGCATGTAGAATAACCACAACAGCAATGTTAGTAGTAATTCTCAATTACTTTATTCTCATAACAATGAGACACAAATAGAAAAATATATGTGGCCCCCACCCATTCAGCTGTTTATATAACACTGGACAAGGTAACTTATGTCTGCCTGTGGAAGTACCCCCCCCCATTATCTAATAAGACCTTTCATTTCTCCACCCTGTTATTTACATCAATGGTATTGGTCATCATCTCTAAATTAGACTCCCATAAGGCTAGCAGTGGGGGTGGGATACCAGCCATTTTCCTGAAGAAACATGCTCCTGAACTGGCTCCTGTCCTATATAACTACTGCCTCAACGACTCTTGCTTTCTAGCCTGTTGGAAGCCCTCATCTATTGTACCTGGCTTTAAGAAATCTGGCAATCCTTCTGACTTATCTAACTACCATTCTATCAGTCTCCTACCACACTTTGGCAAAGTTTTTGAAGCTTTAATCAATGCTGAAGTGGTTAAACACTTTACATCCCATAATCTACTCTCTGACAAGCAATATGGTATCTGCTTTGTTTGATCTACTGATGTGCTCATGGCTATAACTGAATTTGTTTTCCAAGCACTTCACCATAACTGAGAATCTTGTGCCATGGCTCTAGTTATCTCTAAAGTGTTTTATAAGGTTTGGCAGGCCAGCCTTCTTCGTATGCTTCAGGGATACAGAATTTCAAGATGATTATTTGACTTAATATAATCATTCATGTCAAACCATGTAATGAAGGTCATCCTTAATGGTTCTCCTCCAGTTCCTTTCTCTCAAACGCAGGTTTTCTCCAAGGCTCTATCCTGGGACCTACACCGTTCCTTATCTTCATTAACGATCTTCCCAATGTTATCAGTTCCCAAGTTCTATGCAGATGACACTACTATTTACTCCTGCCTCAATAGCAGATCTGACATCACTAACAAAACTAACCTGGCCATTGGTCTTGAAAAGGACCTCCAATCAGTTGTTGACTGTGGCAGGAAATGGCTGGTTAACTTCTTTGTGACTGCTTGGTCTCACACTGTCCACTGACCAGAGATGGAACAATTACATTGAATCAATAGCTTCATCTACTGCAAGGGAAGCTGGTTCTCTGTGTCATGCCAGAAGGTTTTTCTTGCCCAAGTCCATCCTTCAAATCTATAAATCACCCTTGCATCGAATACTACTGCCATATATGGTCTGGAGCCCTCGTGATTTGTCCTCGATAAAATTCCAGAAATGCATATGCAATGTGATTGGCTCTCATCTGGCATCTCATTTACATCTCTGTCTTTTCTATAAATATTTTCATGGTAACTGCTCCGATGACCTACTTTCGCTAGTTCCCAAACTGCATGAATTTAAATGTGCTACTAGGTTGGTATCTTAGTCCCACCTTTTCACTGTCAAAACAGTTAAATATAGTCATTTCTTCAACTCCAATAGCTTCATGTCTTGTACTTCCCATCTGTGGAACTCCCTTCCTCTTACTTGCCTTCCTGAGAGCTATAATCCCCAAATATTCAAATGCAATGTCAATCGAAATCTCCAGATGCCTTGATCTATTCCCCATCATTCTATTCATCCTTTCGTCTATTACACCTCTTTACTCTTTCTTCCACTCTCTGTAACCCCTTGTGTGCTCGTGGCACTCCCACCTTCCTTGGGGTAAAATGCTTAAAAAAAAAATGTCAGAGTTTAAACTTGGTATGTATTGTTGATAACTGCATACTGCTGATATTGTCCTTTTTTTCCAATTTTAGATAAA
>CAHIKZ030003946.1:0-7500 GCA_903632075.3 Acanthosepion pharaonis
ATTGATGGTGCAATCATTCATTAATTGCTTAAAAGGACATGGTTAGCTTCGCATTTTGAGGAATCGGAGAATCGAATTCCAATCGAATTCATTAGATTCATTTACGTAATAGTGCCCTCGGGAAAGATATGAATCCATCTCTTCTCCATCCAGCTATGGGTAAAAAAGTAGTATGAATTTGTTTCTTTAGCCTTGGATGGCAACCAGTATAGGAGAAGGAAACTCTGAATTCAGACTACCTGCTGCCTTGTAGGTTTTGTCTCTTTAGGCAGCGGTAACTTCAAAAACAAATCCACCTCTGATAGGAGAGACAGGATAACCTCAATAACACCGGAGCGAAACGCTCTGGCAATCCATTGACCTTTTCTGTGTTGAATTTCACTATGCACCTCAATTTTGCGATTGATGGAAATTATGACTACAGTGTCAGAAAAATGCGTGAACTGAATGAAATGAACAAAGGAATTGCTACAAATATGCTTTCTGTACGTTTCTTGTAGCCAATTTACAAATTCATGAATTATTCACACAAAAAACAAATGCAAAGGTTAATGATTTAAATGGCGAGACATCCATCATCGCAAACAATTCAAATAATATACAAAAACCTCCGAATCCGTTATGAATGAAATGATCCTTGTTTATATAAATTTCTGCCGTATTAGTTCTTATTTTTACTACAAGCTTTCGTCTGTTCCTACAGACATCTTCAGGTATAGAATAGATGTTGTTCTTGTTTTTTTCTCTTAGTAATAAGAGGACAACGAAAATATATGTATTGTTGTATCCGAAAAATGCTATTGGAAATGAGTTATTGTTTTGGAGCGTACAATAGCAACGCTGAGTTTGATTTTAAATTTTTAAAGTTGTGCGTTCATGTACAAATATGGTAATAAACGAATTTTTTACTGGTAAATTTTTCTGTCAAAGTGGCATGAACTATATTGTTCAATAATTACAGTAATGTCGCACTTATTATCCAAAAGTCGCACTTGGATCAGTTATTTTAATTTCGATAAACGTGCAATCAATTTACAAATTCATGAATTATTCACACAAAAAAAAAAATGCAAAGGTTAATGATTTAATTGGCGAGAAATCCATCATCGCAAACAATTCAAAGTAAAACACTCGAGATTTTTATATTTTTTTTTGAATTTTAGGTCTGATGAATTATATTATTTAAAATTAAATGGAATAAAATTATGACCATGGGATATTAGTGTTTAAACTTTTTTATTATATCCTTACTCTGTCCTGGACATTGAGTTCTACCTGGATTCTATCCTCTTGAAATTTTTTTAAAAAAATATACATGTATGTGTATGCCCTATGTATATATATATTTATATATTTTGCATATGTATTGTATATTTACCACTAATATTATATATATATATATATATATATATATATATATATATTATATATATATATATATATACAGAGAGGTTATATATATTAAATAGAGTTATTTAATTGATTTGTAAATTCTTGGTGACACACCTTCGTTTAAAATATATATAAATATTTAAAATATATTTATATATTTCATGAGAAAATGTTAAAAATGTTCGATAAATAGTCACTTTTTATGGAATTTTTTAACTTATTGGTTATAAATATAAAAAATCAAATTGGTTGACCTTATAATTTAAGGGCAAAAGAAATAATATGGAATTAAGCATTCATTAACTGCATAAAAATTACATTGTTTTCGGTTTGATTACGAAAATAAAGTTAACATTTAGAAATCGAAAACCAAAAGTGACATAAACATTTCTTAAAAGAAATAACGTGCATTTTCCTGTATAAGGCGACATTTAAATAAGCCGAGGTTAAAACTTATAGCTAATTCTCAAGAATTCATCCCATATTGGGGTATAAGATATACCTGTATTGATTTTCATTATAAAAATTTATTTTGGTTTATTATTATAATTCAAATTTGATTTTTATTTTCAGGGGAAACGTTCCCTAAACAGTAGAATTTTTGTTGTCATTTTATCAATTTCATCAGATTGATCGCTTTTGATTATACTGATTTATCATCTGTTTCCGCTTCGTTATCTATATCTAAACAGTTAAAAACACCCTAAAGCATTAGGGGCCATCTGTTATACGTCAGAACAACTAACATTTTATTTAATAAAGTAAAATGTACGATAATATACATGCCATTTTGTGAATTTCCAATTTTTAGTCGACATTTTCATTTATTTTCAAATTCCATGGATACAAGTTGATTACATTGATATGGAATTATTTTTGAAAATCATTTAATATTAAATAATTTGCTAGTAATATATGAGGAAATTTGTTTTATTTAAATATTACTTTTATTATCAGTTTACTTTATAGTTTGAATTTAAATTGAATCTTTTCATGTACGTCATTGGTTATCGAACAGATAACAAATAAAGTACAGATTTTCTACCGATAAACTTAACTCAGAATTTAAGGATTCTTTATTAGAAAACTAGTATCAGACGACCCCCAATTTTAATGGTAGATTTAGGAATTGAAAGATCGTTTTATAATGATAAAAATATGCGGCAATTTCTTTGTTTTCTTGAAAAAAAGAAACACACATAGATTCAAAGTGTTAACCTGATTGAAAAGTTAAAATTTTTTTTAGTTTTCTATCAAGTTATACATTTATTTTACTAGAATTTTATATCTGTGTATATATTGAATTTATTTAACTATTTAAATTATGTCTCCTCACTTTTTTTAATATTTGAATAGTAGATTTTTAGTATTAATAAAACTTAGTCAAATTAAATAAGATAGTAGATTTATATATAATGTTGGTCATTTGCGGTCAGAAGCAGTCCCGCAAACTCATTTATTTTTTTTTTTTGAGGGTTTATAGATAAAATATGAACTTAAATACATTTGAAGATTCTTTTAATTAATTTAGCATCTGAAAGAAAACATTAAAGGAAAATATTAAACAATGCGTAAAAAAAAAAATCAATTTTTCGTATTCAAGTCGTCTTGTTTTTAAAATAAATATTCCTGATGTTGATTTTATGAAAAAGTTCTATTTATTATAAATAAATATTATAAAGTTAAATCAATTAGGAAACAAAGCAAATCGAGTAAACACGTTTATTATTTAAAAAGAAATCTTGCTGAAAAGCAAAAAATATATACAATATATATATATATATATATATATATATATATATATATCATATAAATATATATATATATATATATATGTATGTATATTTTTTTCCTCAACCATGTAACAACAAAAAAATAAAATTTTATGTTGCAACCATAATTAAATTTGGAATACATTCATTAGCTCAAATCACTAAATCTAAATTTCAAAATCTACCACGATTCTAACAATAGAAGTCATAAGATAATTTACCTCCTAGAATGCAATTTATGCCAGAAACAATATGTAGGAAAATTTGACTGGTATCTTTCACTAAAGAATTAATAATTATCGCAAGAGAATTAAGAATTAAGTTCCCATGAAAAATTATTACCTGTAGAACAACATTTACGCCTAGAAAAACACGAAAAAAAACCCATGCCAAATTCACTACAATTGAGAAAATAGAAAAGTTCAGATAAGATGACATTAGAAAAATTTTATAGTTCCATGAAAATAAATGGATACAACGTCTAAAACACAATATCCAAGGAAGGCTAAACCTTAAATTTAACAATAAGATATTTTAAATATAAGTTCAACAAATCATGGTTTACCACATTTCTCACTCACACAAGACAGATATACTTTTTTTAAAATATAAATATATATATATATATATATATATATATATATATATATATATATATATATAAATCAAATGTAGGAAAATTTTAGTAGTTATAACGTTTCGTCCAATGTCCAGAACTTTCACATGGTAAAAACGAAATGAATTTATTTAAACAAAGTAACTAATAACAACAAAAACAAAATGTCCTTAGTTACTGGAAGTATTTAGAGGACGCTATTTTCACACTGTTAACTGAAAATTACGTCAATTACTCTCTTGTGTGGAGATATTATTATTATTGCTGTGTTGACGGATTCAACCATTTTCTTTTTGATTTTACGATATCGTTGTGCACGTTTGTAATAAGAGCAGTAATTTTGTTAAGAAAAGACATTTAATTTTAAAAAGTTAATAAAGTTGTAGATTAATATTTGGGTAATATTCAATGTCGGCACTCTCTAGAATTTTTTTCTTGAAGGTATTTTTTTTTTTATGATATGTAGCATTTTTAAATCGAAATTGTGGTTGAATTTATTTTAATTTATAACTAGTGCATTTAGGTAATTTTTTTTAAATGAGGTCTTTTTTTAGCATATAAATGCGTTTTTTTAATTTTTCTTGTTTATCCAATTATTTGCTTTGAGGGTTCTCCACTTGGGACCAAATGTCTCATGTATGTGTAACATAATTTTAAGTTTTTTCCTATTATCATTTTATATTTAAAAATAGAATATTTTCTATATATTTTGAGAAATTTCAATTATATATATATATATATATGTGAATATATATATATGTGTGTGTGTTTGTATGTGTGTGTATATTGTATAAAGGAAAAAGTTTGTCAAATTTTAATTTAAACAAAATTTTTATGCGCTTTGAAACGTTCTAATTTAAAAATGGTGAAAGATATCTTATTGAAATTCTCAAGTTTTTATATTAATTTCTCAACACACTTTCATACTGCAAGAATGTACTCAGTTGTTAGTTCAAATGGTGATCGCTCGTCGTATTTTGATGTCTTGATAAGGTTTTCCTCTCTACTGTTCAATGTTGTTGTTTTTAATTATTCACCGTTCTCTAGATGGTTGTTGAATGGACTTTGAAAGTGGAAAGCAGTGATCGTACCATTGCTGAAAAATTAGATTATCCTTTTCTTCTCACCATTGCTCAGTTGAGACGTTAGTTGGGCTGAGACAAAACGATTTTAACCTCTACTATTTCTAGCTGTTTTACAGTGATTCTTACAACAAAACTTCTTCAAATATTTTTTAAAAAATTTATCTGAAAACATGGAAAAAAGACACTCAGTTAATTTACTAATGATTTTAATTCAATTACAAAATTAAAATCTAAGTTTTTAACTTCCATTTTGAAACATGGTTATTATATGTATATAAAGAATATATATTTTTAAATCACTTAATTTAGAATATATATATATATATATTTATTTATTTATATATATATATATATTAAATATATATATATATATTATATATATATATATATATATAAATATATATATATATATTTATATAAATATATATATATATTTATAAAAATATATATATATATATATTTATATAAATATATATATATATTTATGTAAATATATATATATATATATATATATATATATATATATATATATATATATATATGTATGTATATATATATATATATATATATATATATATAGAGAGAAAGAGAGAGAGATACAACTGCACATGTAGGCACCTACTAAAGGTAGATACGTACAAACAAGCACGCATATGATAGATGGTAATACCCACACACAATTATTCGTCCTCGGTATGAAGATAAACTACATCCGCGTCATGAAAAAGACGGTAAACTATGTCCAACATCAAGCCTCTGATCATGAGGTTTTGAAGAGCATTTCAGTAGCATTTATTGTTCGATGACCTCTGCAATGCTACTTTGATATATCTAATGTGAACGTTTCCTCAGACAATACATTTGTTAGTTTCTATTTTACAGCAGTTGTTAGATGCTTCCCTTTTCCAATGTTTTAACATATGGACAAAAAGAAAAAAAATAGTTTTTTATTAGATTTCAGATGTCTTAAGCTAATATTAGTTTTATTTCCCTACTAGCTTGAATAAGTCTAGTTTCGTAAATTCGAAATATTTCTAAGTTCTAAAAATGACAGAAAATACAGTTAATGAGGGTAAAAATGGATGAATTTAAATTTGATAAACATTGGTTCAGAAATGTTGCAGTTATCGAGGTTTATTTGATTTGTATAATAATTTCGGACTAGCTGTAGTTATTTCATGTGCAATGGCATAAGTGAATCTTACAAAATCCAGAAAATCCCAGATTAGCAAAGCAGTATGAAAAACAACACAAAAACAGGAGATTGATATCACATGTAATAGACTTGATGAAATTGGCTAATTTCAATATAAACGTTATCACGTACTCTTTAAAAACATGTGAAAAGAAAATCAATGTAAAAGAGAGCGTTAATGTTAGATCACAAGCACAAATATACAAAATAGAATGTAAATAATACTCCCAAAATACATCGGTGAATCTTCCTAAGATTTAAAGAAATAATGTTCGAACAAAAAAATGACTTAATTTTAAACCACTTTGCACGTGTATGCCATCTAAGCATTCGTGATATCAATTTTAATCCTGAAAATGGCGTGTTAATAAAACATTTTTTCAGACCAAGATAAGCTGAGAGTAGCATGCTCTATCAATCTCTATCAGAGAGAATTATAGGATCGGACTATTTCATTTCATTGACGGTTCTTAATAAATTTGTACTGAAACAATGTTGGCTACGTAAAACGCCTAAATAGCTCAATAAATCAAAATAAAAGCTAAGCTGAACATATTTGAAATCAAATAACTGAAAGGTTTTAAAAATTAAACAATTTAAGAGTAACATCTGCTGTGATGACTATTTTTTTTATCAATAAGATGAAAGATTCTTCACCATTGGGACTCAAGCATTGCAACACCGATAGAAGAAATGTATTACCTCAAGAGGGATTATGTTGAAAAATCAAGCACATTTTGTTACATTCCATGAGAGTTTTTTCGTCAGTCTACGTACTATTTAAACAGACCATCGTAGAGACACTGCAACTAGTACTGAAATAATTTATTAAGATTCAGTACAGCGAAAATCCATAATTCATAACAAAAACAGGCCGGTGAAACATTCAATTAATCCGTTGCATTTAGAATTTGTTTTAGGCAGCGAATACCATGTATAAATCATTGATTACATTTGGCCTCATATAAATAGCTTTGGGTGAATATCAGTCATGTTAAAATTTCCTTGTGTTTAATATATATGGAAATAGAAAAAAAAACTCTTAAAAAGAAAAAATAGATTTGCAACAGAACAACAAAACCAATTTCAAGACCAAGTTGAAACAAGACGATGACTTAGTAGACAAAGACATTTAAGTGTCTTGCAAAAAAGGCTTCTGCAAATAAGGATACAATCTAAAAAAATAGTGTCGAGGGAATGTATTAATTAGACGGCTCATATTTGCTTAGGAAATAATTTTGTATAGAATTACTAATTAAAATAGTTAATATCGGATTTTATAAAATTAATAGACATATTTCATTTGCATAGATTATTAAATTGAATAATGGTGGCAACCAATCATGAAATTTACAACCTTAAGTTGATTTATCGCCCTTTCCACATGACATGAAAAATATAAATAATTGAATACATAAGGATAATTATTATTTCGCAGAG
>CAHIKZ030003946.1:15000-51968 GCA_903632075.3 Acanthosepion pharaonis
GATACCCAGTCCGATATCTGATACTAATACGCGTTTTTATTCCGTTAGTTTTAGTGGCTACCCATATTTGTAAGTGGAAAGTTCAATTTGCCAGCGATGGATTTTCTCAGTTTTATTCTTCAAAGATTTATACATATTGAAGAACTAGGAGAGAGTTTTATTTATGTATTTATTCATTTTTTTTGTGTGACAAGAATAAAATATTTACATTTCAGGTAATAACTCTATTCTCTGATTTCTACGATAATCGGGTTAGTTTCTTTCTCTACATAGAAATGGCTTCGTTCTGAACCAGAATGCAACAAGCCTGTCTCCTTGATTTAACTTCACAGCTAAGCTCACGTAGATAGCATTAGTTTCAATTTTAACAGGTTCTTCCTCGTCTAAAAAGTGTAATACAGTTCTTTCAAGTACTCTTTTCAAATATTCAAAGGAATTGCATTTTTAGCGAATAATTTGGAATACAAAAACTGCAGTAATCTAACATTCCGAGGATTCTCTTTTAAGCTTTCATATTGTTTGAAGGAAGGAGTACAATCAGAGGTCACATCCTTTCTGGTCTAACGGTCCCTTTATTTTATAACCCACAAGCTCTTATTTCGTTATTATGTAAACACACTTATTTTCATTTTAGGTGAGCCTGTAATTTTCAATCAGTTTTTTGAATCTTGCCCAATTAATGTCATGTTCTCTTTCATTAATACTATAAATGGTCACGTCATCTATAGACACGAATGTTTAGGCCTTCTATTTCTATTATTTAATCCCAAATTCTTTGAAAGCCAGCCACTCCATTTGTAATCCCAAACGACGTCCTCTTGAAATTGTAAAATTTAACATAGGTCTCAAAAGACGTGTAAGGGTGTTCTGCTTTACATAAGGGTTTGATGATAAGCATTTTTTTTAGGTCTAGTTTAGAATACAGACTATAGTTTTCTATTTCCTAAACCATTGTTTCCACCTTAGGTTGAGGTTAGACATCTTTTAAGGTAAAGCGCTTTATTGTTTGTGAATAATCTATGACTGCGCACGCCTCCTGTCGAACTCTCTGCGGAGGGCAAGGTTTCGTCCGGGGAGGTAGACAGGGCCTGAATCCGTCTAATCGGCTTCAAAGGCTATTTTTTTTTGGCCGAGCCTACGGGCTCGGAGAAACCTGCAATAAAACCGGCCTTGTGCGATATTCGTTTCCCGTGGGTGAAATGATAAATACCGAATAATCTATGACTGAGTTTTTCTTCGTTTCCCGTCTTATGCTACTACTACTTGCGCTCTCCACTGAGATCTACTGGCCTCAATGATATCTAAATCGATCAGGCTTTTTTTTTATTTCCTTCCTTATAAATGCTTCTTTTTCTCTAGAGTATCTTCGCGATTTCAGAGATATAGGTCTACACTCAGGCAACAGATTTTTAAACAGAAGAGAAGGAGGTGAAATCCTCATGCTCGCTAGTTCACACAGTTTTAGAGGTGGCCCGTCATCCCCATATACAATTTCTTGTATATCTTGTCCGAGGATCACATCAGCACATAAATTATCCATTAAAGATACATTGTTTTTTGGGGTTTTTTTTTATGTTTCCATGCCCAACGTAGATTAGCTTTACAATTTTCTACGGTTTTTAATAAGTTAGAAGAAGTCATGCTGATTGTAAAGTTAGTAGGTTTAATGTCCAAACCCATAGATTGAGTTATCTTGGTGTCAATAAATCTATGACTACTTCCACAATCTACTAGCGCGGTAATTTCATTATTGTTCAGACATTTAACCGTCTCTTTCTCAAACAACAGACTTTAGCAAAATGACCTTCCGTCCTTGTAATTGTAGCAGCTCGTTCCTCGAGCTGGACATTTAGTTATAGGGTGCCTAATGCCACCGCAGATTAAAAAATATCTTTGTTTTAAAAGTAATTTGCTAGCAACGGATGTCTGAGAGTCCTCCTCCTTTTGATTTTCTTTTCGCTTAGAAGTTAATTCGTTAGTCCACTGTTCGAATACCGACGACGCTTGATAATTTTTTTTAGGTATCAGCAGAATAAGCTCTAGAATTTAGGATAGCCCTTTCAACACCTCGCACTTAATTTCCAGCCTCTGTGATGGTGAGCGTTTTGATTTCAAGAAGTCTCTCTCAAATAGGAAGCGCGAACAACCCCAAAACAGAGGCGTTTCAAATTGCTCCCGCTTTGTAAAATTGAGTAATAACATCTTTTAATGTACAGTTCTTTGCCTGAACGTGCAATTCTTTAAGATATTGAGCCAAGGTTCTCTATCCTGTTGAGTTTTTGTTGTCAGTACATGCCTGGTGTGTATCTCACTTTTTCTTGGACGAAAAAACTTATTAGAATATTAGTATCTTCTTCAATGTTTGTACATTCACGGAACAGTTCCGGTAAATCAAACGACACGTAATTTATAAGAATAATACAACTTTGATATGTTTGAGAAAAATTTGAAAATATTCGGGACCAATGATTACATATTTTTCTGCCCCGGGGCTTTTGATATCTTGATTAAGAATTTTAGGTATTAATTACCCTGTCCATGTTGATATCCGAAACAAACAACAACAAAAAAATGAATAGAATGCGGTAAACCACAATTAATTAGTAATATTCACTACTACTTCTCTAGTTGTCTAGTTTTCAACATCAGGGTTAGTTTAGCCGCCAGTTGCATCAACTCCTATTTAAATGGTGGAGATTTGCATATGAATATAACATTCTCGCTACTTTTCGACGATGTAAATTTGGAAAAACTTTGTTTAGAAAAAAGAAAAGAAAAGCAATTTAAAAAATAAATAAAATTCATATTTTTTTTAGTGTTCGATACAGAAACATTTAGAGTATTTAGTGATATGCTATCTAGATTAAGAATTTTAGCTTTTTAGTACACTGTCCATGTTGATATTCGAACCAAAAAAAGTAGTTAACAGAATGCCGTAAACTATAATTAGTCAGAAGTATTCACTAATAATACCTTAGTAGTTTAGGTCAGGATTAATGGTATTCTACCAGGGAAACCAAATCGCAAGGTCGAGGTTTAAAGTTGATATAACCGCCACCCCGTGCTAAAATTCACCCCCTCTCGGCACTTTCCCTTTAGGGGACACCTCAGGCACTGGGCCATAAACCGAGTCTCCTCCTTTAGGAGAGTTACTGCCTGGAGTTTGGGCTAATATTCAGAGAATATCAATCCCAGACAAATTTTATGATTAGTTTAGCCTCTAGCTGTATCAGCTGCCGTTTAGAAGGTGAAGATTTGCATATGAATACAACAGTGAATAATAAGATGTGTCATATTTGAATGAACTTGATCCGAATACAAAATCTTCTGAACATTAACTGATCCCGAATAATGTAAAAGCAACAAATATTCCGTGCAAAATTATCGCCGCCTTTAATTAATTGCAAATCGTGTGAACCTTCTGTAATCTCCATTTCATTTTTAGTTCTTTTTTGCCCTATCTTCTCTTATTTTCTTTTACTTCCTTGCTTATATAGGGTCCCATTACGTTACACTTTGGCTTCAACAGTCTCCGAAATTTTTCCACAATTTAAAGGTCAAAGATTTGATCTGGTCATCGTCAAAAAGAATACTATTTTTCTAATTGTGAGTGAATTTTGAAGTATAATTCAGGTCGTCGTCAAAACATAATGATCCAACGATGTCCCTTGAAATATCCTTCAAGTTTTGACTAAAAAGCACAACATTTTAATCTATCCTTATGAGGCCATCAATGTTCAGGTATTTTTTTCTGCAAAAATGCCCCAGAACACCAATTAAAAAAAAAAAAAAAAAACATTCGTCACGATATGGAAATTCTTCCTTATCAGTTGAGATTTTCTGTTATAAACAAGAGACACATCGTTATGATAAAATATCTATTTTGGTTTCATTAGATCATTTTCTTTCCAAAATTGTAAATGACCACAGTATGACCATCAGTAATATTCTGGCCTCTCTTCAAAAGCGAGGCTGCAAAAAGTTTTATTTCTAGGACAATATTCTTACAACGCTCCACATTCAAGAAACCGACACAAATATTGTGGAGTGAACAGTATAGCCCCAGTGACTATATGAACACCGCCTTCAGTATGAAGAGCTTTAGATAAGATGGATAGCCGTATGACAAGACCTCTTTTTTCGGGTATAGAATGACTCAGTTTGGGTCCTGTTTATAGATAGAGATTCGGCTGAGAAAAAAAAAACAGACGAGCAAAATACTCCGCAGAATGGGTAAATTTTGGACCAGTTGCCCTTGCCCCAATGTTCGCGCTCGTGTTCCCCATGTTAAACATAACATTGTGTCGCATCCCGTATCTAATATGTCTGTCTTCGGGCAGAGGACGACTCAGTCGGGGCTATGTCTACGGACAGAAATTTGGCTGAGAAAATAGACAAGTAATGTACCCAAGCCCAGGGCTTGTTTACATTTTGACCAATGGCCCGAGTGGAAACAATGGGGTTCCTCACAATAATCCCGACAATTTGCCACATCTAATCCGAATGGTGGAGGCTTGCTAAATACCTTATCGATCCGAGAGCGGCAATTCGCTGACTAGTTTGCGAATGACAAGACCTATATCTTCAGGCAGAGGGTAACTCAGTCTGTGCATTGTCCTTGAATAAACACTTTGCTGAGAAAAACAGACTAGCAATTTACCTGTTCCCTGCGGTTGTTGGGAATGGTAAAATTCTGGACCAGATGCCCGAGTTTTCGCACTTGGCTTCACCACGTTAAACATGACCTTGTGTCCCATCACTTCTAAGTGCGGAGGCCTATGTAAATAACTAATCGCTTCGAGCCAGGTAGTTCGCTGTCTGTCTATCGACTAACAAGACCTCTGTCTTCGGGCTGAGGAAGAATCAGTCGAGGCTCTGTCTTCGGCTAGAGAATAGACTGAGAAAAACAAGATATATCCCAGCCCGCTTTTCTGGGGTTGGGTATATTTTAACCATTAGCACTAGTGTACACGTTAGGGTTCCCCATAAAAATCCCAATCTTATGTCATATCTCATCACAGTGGGGAGGGAGACTAGGTAACCTATTCATTTCGAGTCAGGCAGACCGCTGAGACTCGGCTGAGAAAAGCAGACAAGTTATGTACTCAAGCCCGCTATTGTAGTGTTTGTGTAAATATAGTCCATTACCCTGAAGGTATATTGTCGGGTTCAATACAATCACGACCTTGTGTCATTTATTATCCCAGTGGGGCGACTGTGTAAATATCTAGTCGTTTAGAGTCAGGAAGTTCGGTGTCTGATATGCGACTGCCAAGACGGTGACTCAGTCAGGGCTCTGTCTACGGACACCCCCCCAAAAAAAATGGACAATTAATGTACCAGAGTCCGCTCGGATAGGCTGTATAGATTTGGCTCAATGGTCCGAGTGGACAGGCTCAGTTTCCTCACAATAATACTGACCTTGTGTCAATTTTAATGCCAGTAAGAGACTTGGTAAATATCTAGACTTTTCGAGTTGCATCTGACAAGACATCTGTTGGGGCTCTGTCTACGGAGACTTTGCAGGGAATGGGTGAATTTTGGATCAGCGACCCGAGGTTACGCGTTCGGTTTTCCTAGGGTAAAACTGACCTTTAGTCCCATACCGTCTAAATGGAGAGGCATGGGTAAATACATTGGCGTTTCAAGTTAGGCAGTTACCTGCTTGCGACTGACAAGACCTCTGTCTTCTGGAAGGGAATAACTCAGTCGGCGCTATGTCTACGGATAGAGACTCGGCTGGATAGAACACACAATCTGCAGGGAATGGGTAAAATTTGGACCAGCAGACTGAGTGTACGCGCAGGGGTTCCCCATGTTAAACCTAACCTTGTGCCGCATCCCGCCTAAGTGAGGAGGCATGAGTAAATACCTAGTCTTTTGAAGTCAGTATTAATATTAACTGATACAGGCGTCATGGCATGTAGCCGAAGCATTACGTAGAGGGAATCCTTATGCGAAGTACGTTATATAAGTGTTGTGAGACCGTAACATACCTACAACATGGACTCTTCCAGGACTATATAAATTATGCAATATAATACTCGAAGAGAAAAGGAGGGGAGGAGGAGGAAGAAGAGAGAGAGAGAGAGAGAGAGAGAGAGAGAGAGAGAGTGTGTGTGTGTGTGTGTGTGTGTGTGTGTGTGTGTGTGTGTGTGTGTGTGTGTGTGTGTAATCTAATACCGTAGTATCAGCTGCGTACGACTACCAATATTGGACACTAGCACATTTAAGCTGTTTTCTTTACATATCTTTGTAACCTTTTTTGTTTAATATATCTTTCTTACCTCTAATCCGTGTTCCGTGTTTTCCTTCCGTGGTCCCAATTTTGGGCCCACATCAATAAGTAAGAGTGATATAACTATAGCCACAGAATAATGGCGTAATAATATTAACGTTTGCTGAGATATTTTTCATTAATAGTTGCTAATTCACCAGTAGCATTATTTTATTACATTACGTTATTATGCCTTCTACATAATTTGAAAATATCCGCTCATAATTTTTTCCACTGTTTTCCATTGTTGTATCAATCTCTAAACGTTTACGTAAGTCAAAGATCTGATGACATGAGTAATCTAGATGAATTCTTCAATAAAATAAAGGTATTCTCTATTCTTGAGGTATATTACATTGGAATACCGGCTCTCACTGAAAAGCAACGTCGAGCCTGGCCAGTATCTTGAGAATAACCACAGCTATATGAATGAGAAATTGGAAGATCTGAGCTGTAATTTCGGTTACACCATTGCAAATTATAAATCCACAGGGGACTGTTATTAAATAAAAGTACTTGTATCGTAAATTATTTATTTTCAAACCCACTGCCAAATAATATATATATATTTTTTTTTAAATTATAAACTCTAAAGCATGCATTCGGGTTTAAATAACTTGCAAAAAGATAACAAGATTTAAAAAAAAATCAAACTAAAATAAATAAAATTATAAAGATGTTGCGGCCATTCACAATCGTTTATATAATATATAGTAAGAACTATAGAAGAAAATGTATCCTTTTGTAACATCTGATACGTCCCCTTTAGTTTTCTAAAGGCTGGACAGTTATTAAGAAATGTATGTATAAGTCAGGGGAAGAAAGAGTAGAATGTTATTAATAACAATAAATAATAGCAAATTTGGATAAAACTAGGGACATCGTGGATAGAGAGGAACTAAGAAAAACGATTATGCAAAATTAGATAGATAGATAGATAGATAGATAGATAGATAGATAGATAAGTTTGTATTAGATAGGTTAGATTAGATTAAACTGATGGATAGACAGATTAGACAGACATATAAATAAACAAATTAAAGAGATAAATAGATATATCAGATTGCATATATATATATATATATATATATATATATATATATATATATATAATAAAAATAAAAACAGACCACTTTAAGGTTTCATGTAATAAATTATTTCACCACTGCCCTTTTAAAAGGATTGCGGATCATCAGACTTGACTAGCAAACAAAAAAATGAAGAGAAAATTTACACGTTTTTGACGGGCCGTATTAAACATATGTAAATTAACGAAGTGAGGAAGTGAGGGGGAGAAGGAGAAGACATGATCGAGTTAGCAGATATTAGCACATTTCAACGGTTAACTTAACGGAAGTTATATATTGAAATCGAAGGGGTAGAGAAGAAAAAACTCATAGAGAGAAAAAGAGAGAAGGAAGTTAAAAGAAGAGAAGATGTCACTAATTTTTTTGTAAAAAAAGCCTAGAAACAGACGCTGTTATTTTGTTTTACTTTGAAAGTGTTATTTTGGGGGTTCATAAAGATTATAATGTTTGATATATACGGATTTAAACTCTGTTTTCAATTAAATTTGATGTTTACCAAATATATATATATATATATATATATATATATATATATATATATATATATTCGATAGGATAGGTTAGGTTAGGTTAGATTAGACAGAAGTCAATAGAAAATTGCTGTAATATCCTGATGAATGAACTGAAAGATTAGAAAAAAACTTTCATCTACGAAAACAGGAGTATGTGTGCTAGACTTAACGTCAGTCAGATAAGTGACATTCTTTTATATTTGTATTAATCTTAGGTAGATGCATAGATATTGAAACTTCAAACCATATTCATATATTAAAATAAAGGAGTGATTTTTATTATCGTTTACATATAAGAGAGGAAACACTGTAAATGATAAAACTACTGACAAATCTCCTTTGGAAAAAGGCTATGTAGTTATAACGAGTTGGTATTGAAAATAATTTTGGGAAGTCAAATGAACCCAAAAATGTTCGGCTCCCTCTTGTATATGTGTTTTTTGATCGAATTTATGTCTTTAATAACATTCATACAGAAGAAAATTCAATACTAAACGTGAAATGACAGCAGCCAAACCACACAAAACACCAATATTGAACAACGGCATTTTAACAGAAGATAAATATGGGGCTATGTATATATAGTATATAAATACAAGAATTGTAAAGATGGTACTTTTCTCATCAACTTTCTTCCTACACCCATAAACGTATACACTTATATATAATACATATTCATATATAATTATGCAAATATATATAACAATATTTACATATTATGCGAATCAAACAATTGTCTTAGCTATCTTACAAATACACACACACATATATACATACAACAATATATATATATATATATATATATATATATATATATATATATATATATGAAAGTGTGAAACAGACATTTCAATATGCCTATGTTAAGATTTTTTTAATGGAAAAATACATATAGGTACATATATTTAAATACAGAGGTTAGAAAAATAATGTGAACACTACCTTAATCATTTATTTATTAACCAATAAGATGTTCGGCATCCATTTTTTTAATTAATTTAATTATTTTGGAGAAGTTAAATAATGATTTAATTAATAAAAAAGCTGTTTATTGGACGATATACAAAATTGAGCAGTTAACATTTAAAACGAAAGACAAAGGTACTACGGTTAAGCTTTTTTATTTAATTTTCTTGTGTTCAAGATTTTTCTTTTCAGGATAAAGGTGTGTAAGATTGTTCAAATGTTCTATATTTTTTAAATCAGTTATACCTTTAACCATTATCAATAATGATTTAATTTTTTCAATTTAATTGAGTATGTGGGTTATGTCTATGTCTTAATGTGTGGTAGGGATGTTTTTATTTTCCGAATACGGTTAGCACTTTGTGGCTTTGTTCGTAGTTAATATTGTTAAGAGTTGGCTTTTTTCTTTTTATTATTAAAGTTTCCATTATTTTTAATCTTTTTTTTTTCAGGTGGATGCAGTTAATATATTTGTGTTTTAAAGCTAGTATGTTTCTAATTGAGTCTGGTAAAAACCAATGTGTGTTTAAATGGGTTCTAATAGATATGTGATCAGATAGGTGTAATATAAGACGTCTGGATAAGCATGTGGTTGTGTAAACCGATGTAATTAATTATGAGTCTGGTTTGATCAGAACACAGTTCCTTAAGGGGCATTTGAATTCATAAAAATAAATTTTCGTTCTTTGCAATTTTGACTTAGCTTTAATGTTGTTTTGTTTGAGGATAAGTTTGGCTGTCTAAAATATTTTTATACGAAGAAATTAATATTGATTTTTTTATTCGGATCAATTGAACTAGTATATTTCTTTATAATATGCCTCAGAGAAAATTCGACTTGTTTTGTAATTAATATGCATTTGTTTTTTGTAATAAATGTTTACAACATTTTGAAGCTCTGCGTTTGAAATCGTTATTAATTGCTTTGGGGAGAAATAAGTCTAATTTGGTGATCTATAAGGTAGTTAGGAAGCCGTTGTTGATTATGCTTGTTTAACGTTATTGAGGAAGATTAGTCGAGAGGATGAGTTCTGGTGATTGCTTTATTTAAGTTTTTATTACATGCTATTTTGTACCTAAATGGACATTCGCTTTGAAATTAAGATGGCACGAGTGCTGGTGGGTTTTTTGTATAATGATGTAATTAAAGTCTTATTTCTGTATTCAACGAGGACATCTAAGAATAGAAGTTTGTTTTAAGGACGGAGTTTTTCTCAAATGTTTCTTAAGTGTTTATTTCTTTAATGTTATTGTAAAAATAAAAATATCGTCTACGAAGAAAACATAGATTTTCGGTTTGCGGACCTGTTTAAATATAGACATTTTTTAACGTAGGACATGTAATAGTTGGAAATATATATATATATATATATATATATATATATATATATATATATAAATATATAAATTATTTATAGGTTCTTTTTATAGATACAAATATTTAATTAAATTTTTGTTTATAATAAAATCATTAACAACTTTAATAAACATTTATTTATTAATAAACATTATAAACAGAGCATTTACTTAAATTTTTGTATCAATAAAAAGAACGTACATATAAGAAATATCTTAAATTAATTCTCGGACGTTGTCCATTTCATAATATTGTAATCCACAGACAAACTTTTTCAAATCCCATCTGATGTATATAAATGTCGATTTCTGTTAAGGGATCGAAATGAATCAAATGACTGATTTGTTACAAAGTCGAATATTTTAATTTTAAAGATTATGCTAAATATCTTGGAAGTCACCTAATTTATTTAATTTTATCACAAACATACCTTTGGATAATTTTGCCAGTGACTGAGAGTGTTCAATTCAGGTAAGGGAAGAGGCTAGAAATATTAGTAGTAGTAACCAATGTTTACATAGATAGATAGATAGATAGATAGATAGATTATGCGTGTCTTTGTTTGATCGTTTGCATAAATAGACGCACATTTTTTCTCTAAAATGTCATAGAACTCTTCACCTATGTCAAGTTGATCAGGCCCCGAAGATGGTAGACGTAAATAATAGTGAAAAAAGATGAGAAATCTTTAGTGTGGACAATGGAAAATCAAAAACAGAATTAGAAGAAATAAAAATTTGTTTAACGTTGGAGTTCTTTTCTTGAGGGTCGTTGTTGAATTGTAACCAGGAAACAGGGGTAGGAACTAAATTCTACGGTCTAGAAATGCGCAATACGAAACTAATATAATTGAAATTACGGTTATATCTAGTAATATAATCAGTAATGATTATATTAAAATGATTATGTAATTAGTAATGATATTGAAAACATAGTCGCCAATCTCTTATTACGCTTAAAGACATTCATTCCAGTTACCAAAGTATAAATCTCACCATATAATTGCCATACAAATATTTATAAAAATGGCAAAAGGGTAAACAATACGATGTTGGAAAATGGGACTGAAGCCGAGATACAATGTTATGACCAATAATATCGACGAATTATATTTCGAATTTATTAGAAATCCTGATATGTATATCAAGATTAATAGACTTTATGTCGCAGTAATATTCAAAGAGCGATCTCAGGGAGACACCAGTATAAAAAGATCAAGAAGGGAAGTGAAAGATTACTGTACAAGATTAATGTACAAAACATTGTATCAAATCAAGAATTCGACCGGCGATCATAATCCTTTTGCTTGTGAAAAATACTAATTTACCAAACCCTGTCAAACGCCTTCGAGGCAACGAAAGCCTCAGCCCATGCTTCGATGTTCTTATGTCAATTTTGACAGACACTTTCAGCAAAAGCAGTAACCTATTAGCATAGAAAAGCGAAAGCCATAGTGTTTTTCTTTAAGACAACACTTCAAGGTTAGATATTTAACCGATTCAAATTTGGTAACTGAGTAAAAAAGACAGAAAATTAATATGTTGATATTTTGAAGTTCACTTGGTTAACTGAAGATTTTAAAAAGAGAAAATGGAGATTAATATCTTCAAAAAGCTGGAAAGTAAGACACAGGAAGACATTTCTAATAGAACTGGGAGAGAACTGCAAACAGTTCGGAATCCATCGAGTCCATATTCCATATGGCCATCAAGTTTGGATATGATAACAGAAAGCGTGAACGGAGTTATATGCATAGCATAATGTAGTGTCAAGGTTCTGGCTAGAAGATCAGATAAATGTCTTCTACATACAGACTTGGGAATTTATTATGAAAATATATATATATTTATAAATACAAATTAATTTGGGATTTAATTATAAATTTCTCAATTCATATCTCTAATATATATCTCATATTTATATATATATATATATAATATATTCAAAAATATAAATATATATATAATATGGACTATATAAATTTATATTAAAGATAATATAACCAACACCTTTTGTAAATTTTTTTCTTGTATCAATACAAAGAATTTGTAAATGTACATTTGTACATTGTCTATCTTTATATATATATATATATATATATATATATATATATATATGTGTGTGTGTGTGTGTGTGTGTACATGTGTATATATATATATATATATATATATATATATATAGTATATAAATAGAAAAGAACAGATAGATATAAAATCCGGTGTTCTTATAGATTTTAAATTATTACAAAAAATAGTGCTCAATGTAAATTTACAGAGCATTAATATTATAAATAAATTTTTAAAAATGGTTATTCATTTGTTCAACCATGTTTCAAAAATGGAATAAAAACCCTAATTTTTTTTTTTGCAAATAAATTAAAAGCATAGTTCCATTTCATCTTGTGAATTTTGTGTAACGTTTAAAATTTACCGGGTTTTAAATACAAATAAATATATATATATATATATATATATATCAAATTGAACAAGGGTGTCTAGATTTTTATATATACATATCATATATATATATATATATATATATATTTTATATAAATGACGTCGGTTGAATGGATGTTTATGCATGTTAACAGTAAAAATTGTTTAAGAACACATACACACACACACATATATATATATATATATATATATATATATATATATATATATATATATATATATATATATATATATATAATATTATATATAACACCTACTTACATGAACTTTGGTTTATATATATATATATATATATATATATATATATATATGTGTGGGGCGTGTTTGTTTTTTTGGTGGGGGCGAGCATTTTATCATTGTATTGCGTTTCATTTTCTCCGAGTTTCTTTATTTCTCGTTTATTATCGCTTTCTGCTAGCTTTCCCACATTTTTTCTTCTGACTTTTTGTTCATTTCTTTTGATTTCTCTTCCGATTATTATCTTTATCGATCGAAGGAAAATCTTTTTAAAAAAAAAAAAAATGAATCCTTGCCGGAAATTTGTAAGAAAAAGAAGGCGCAATATTTGTAATTATTTCCTTGCAGCCACGTCTCTCTATAGGAACACATTTCGAATATTAATAAGAAAGAAGACATCAAGTCTTAGTCATCAGACCCGACATAAGCGAATCGGCCTTCAACTGAAGTGAATCACACTTGTCAAAAATCCCTTCACTTTATCCGGAAATATATTGACTTATGAAGATCATATTTGTACAGATAATAATCTGAAGGTATGAAATAAATGTCATGAGACGTTCACAACGCTTTGAATAATCAGGAATGGGAAGTCTCCCCCCCCGATAAGAATAGATGTATAGGCGGGAATTAAAACGGTTTTCAGGGTAAGTAGAGTCATTGTTAACTCTGAGAGAGTCATGAAACCGATTCACATTGACCCACTATTTGTTGCATAGCAGAGTAGCCGGGCTGTCTAATCGTGTCTAGGAAAAAAATAGCTGTATAGGCGGGAATTAAAACGGTTTTCAGGGTAAGTAGAGTCATTGAGAGAGTCATGAATCCGATTCACATTGACCCACTATTTGTTGCATAGCAGAGTAGACCGGGCTGTCTAATCGTGTCTAGCAACTCGTCTAAGTGAAAGCAAAGATTTTTATAGTAATGTTTAATCATATACAATGCGTAAGAGTAGAAGTTTACTGCATGGAGTTTTATGAGCGTAAAACAAATGCCAAGAAATGATGTTCAAGATGTCATGCAGGAAATATGACGGATAATCCTAGACTGAAAGAAATCAAGATTGTAATGATTGGGTAAACATACTGCTGCCAGTTGGTTTCACAAACCAGCAGTTCTTAGGAAGAAGCTCTGCGAATGGAAATTAATTCTTACTATCGGAATACGAAGCAAACAGCGATGATTTGCCCTTGTCTACGTAGCAAAGTGGGTCCCACTTGAAATGGTAAGAGATGGTGGGATTTAGGGATGTATCTCCTCAGAAAACATGCCAGGCAAGCAGAGACAAATCTGCGTGGTGCTCGCAACGTTTCTTTTGAGGGAAACTTGTTAGGTGGTGGTAAATAATTAATCACCCACAAAGCTTCGTAGATGTTTTTGAACTCAAGACAAGCAAGTGAGGTCTGGACAGCTCTTAGTCCAGAAACATTCCATTTTTGGTCTCTTTGGCTCTTATATAGAGTATAGCAGGTGGGATGGTCAGAAACTTACAACAGCGGTACAAAGAAGCAGCCATTTTCCCAGCATATTTTGTAATAGATCAGATATACGACTTCCACTTGTATCTAGAGAGAGCTTGAGTTCCCATTTGAAACGATGAATGGGAAATCACACTATATATATTCCAAATAAGGTATTTGAGATTTAATAAAGTAATCTATAAAGTGTCATGATTACCTAAGCTCCGAAGGGACATAGCTTGTTTTTTTTTTAAATTTCATTAAGCAGTATATTATTATATGGTCGATCTAGCTCTCTATCATGCAAGCCAACACTTGCAATATCAAATCGTGATCTCATTAAGGTGGAGTTTAGTGTCATAACATTGCTGGTCAATGTAGATGGTTGTTGGGCGATCAGCCCATCTTGCGCCAGGGCTAGGTGTTCAGACCAGTTGATCATTCGCCAGTTCTTGGTTTTCTCGCTACCAGTGTTCTGCAAATTGCATTCTTCGTTCGTGTACGATTGTTGAAATATAAGGGATGTGTCCATACGCTGTGATTTAGTTGGATCTTGTCTCCAGGAGATTCAAGTCTAGCTGTCAGCATGCATGTGTATGTTTCATCAAGCTGAGACCCAAGGGTTTTAGTTAATGTCCAGTGGCAGCATACAATAATACCTCCTCTATAGTGGCTCGATAGAATCTTCGTTTGAGGTTGACTGGTAGATCAGATATCCAGATTACATCTTCATTAATCATGGTGGCACAGAATCTTTAAAATCGTCATATTTTAATGTAACCGATAAATATTAGGCAACTTAAAATAAAATCATGAATAAATATAGCAAAGCTGTCTAAAAATAAAGACTACAGGCAAAAGGCGACTAAATTTCTCTAAAATGAAATTAAACTGCGGATATCATCTAGGTATATAAGCACAAGAGTGTATAGTTTGAAGTTTTTCTTCGAGCGTGAATCTTCTTCTAATTCGCGGATGGAAAGCTAATATAATTTCCCAGCATTCAGTTGCTTCAAAAGGGCATAGATTAAAAGAACCTGTGTCATCCACTTGGTTACATATTTAAGGCAAAAATCTTGAGGGACGGTATTATGTATATGTTTTCTATGATTTATCCTCTCATGTCAAATCCCTGATGTATCTAGCTACTCTGATACACGGATGTGACATCGAGTGCAATTTTTACTTTGACATCTATTAGGGTTAAAGATGATTCAAATTTCTCTCTTATTCTCTCAAATTCTCTCAAAGTTAGCGATGATCCTACTTACCCTAATTACAGGTACACGAACAACCAATACAGCCATTTGTACGTGGTGATGAGAGTTCCATCCCAGCTTACGTATTAACGAAGAAGCTTAAAAATATGACTTTTCGTACATATCATTTTTACTCACTTATAAACACAATAATTGGAACTGCTTTTCAGTAGACTGGACAGAAATTTTCTTTAATTTTTATCTAAATCGGAAAAAATATGCAACAACAAAATTAGTAGTTAGGGTCAATAGATTAAATAAAGGGATATTAGCAAAATCCTTATAAATATAAAATGGGCGTTAGTTCAGTATATTCTACGCAGTTCTGTGTTTGATATATGATTTTCCCGCCTCCTCATCGATTCAAGCGTGAAAAGAAAATTTGTCGTTTATATATATATATATATATATATATATATATATATATATATATATATATATATATATAGAGATAGAGAGAGAGAGAGATAGATAATATTAGTGGTAATATTAATATATGGAAATAAATTATGACCATGGAATATTAGTATATATATATATATATTTTAATATATATATATATATATATATATATATATATATATATATATATATATATATATATATATAAATGTCTTAAATAATTGTCGGACTTTTTTGTCCATTTCATAATGTATGACGCCATTTGTTTACATTTCGATACGTATTAAGCAGATATAAATGAATGGAGAATTGTGTTTAAAAACAGTAAAATCGACCTTGCTAACCGAACGCTCCTCTGTGGCCCAATCGGTTAAGGCACGTCAGGCTACGTGACGGTTCCGGATAGGATACAGGTTCGATACCTGTCGGAGGACACACATTTTCTATGAAAATTTCTCGGACGTTCAGACCGGTAAATGTCGTTCATACTGTGTATTATTAACAGAGCATTTACTTAAATGTTTGTATCTATAAAAAGGAAAGTATAAATATAAAAAAATGTCTTTATATATATTCTAACATTATTTTGTTTCGTGTAGACATGACAACATCAACAAAGCCCAGTCCGGATGAAATTTTCCAGATTGAAAAAAAAAAAAAAAAAATATATATATATATATATATATATATATATATATATATATATATATATGGGTGTGTGAGGGGTTTTGTGGTAAATATTGTACATAAAGTTAATAAAATTTCCATAAAGGTAATAACATTGAATCAGGTAATTATAAAATAATGAGTCAAAAATGTCCCTTACATTATATTGGGAAATATGCTTGACATTTTAAAATATATCTAGGAAAACAAAAAGGATCACATGCAAATTAGTTTTACAGAAAAAATATTTTCGATTACAATTTCGATCACAAGAATGACACAATTATGAAATGAAAATTATTTTAATGAGACAAATATTTGTTGAGAGTACAACTATTAGGAATTCACAAAATATTAAATTAAGTCAAAAAGCCCCTTTTCTTAAAAGAAATGCTAATTTCTTCAACTATAATTCATTATTATTTTTATTAGGATTAAAATCCTAACTCAAGATCTTAAATTACTTAAAACAAATACATTCATAAATGATTTATCAAATTAAAATAACATAATAAATATTATTTTTGAATCAGTTCATATATATATATATATATATATTGTGTGTATTTAGGCAGCATCTTTTCATTCATACACGTTTCATTAAATAATATAGACAAGTGTTGTCTATTTATTTTATGTAAATTTTTTTTCGTAACGTCTGATAAGTTTAATAACATTATCGTTGAACGAAGAAAGAAATTCACAATATTGATCCATATTTTTTTTTAATACAATCTAAGCTTTCGGCTTACTTAAGCCATTATCTAAGATGTCAGTTACCAAATATTAAACAATATACGGACACGACATGTAATTTAAATTGTGTGTATAACGATAATGTTAACAGCAATGTTTCTGTTTATAATTTATTTCTATAAAGAGAAATATTTAAGTAAGTGCTCTGCTTAAAATAATCAGTAGTAACTACATTGACCGGCCTGAATATTTTATTCAGGTATATAAATGAGAGAGAAAAAAAAAACAAAAAACAAAAAAAAAACATTTCTTAACTCTGAATCTTCATGTTTTTCAGAAGCTTTACCAACATAAAGGACTCCTGTATTAGTTCATCTTGAGGGTTGGTGTGTGCTTGACTCTTGATAAATATACTAGGAAAGACAGATATCCACACACGCTAGCGAGCGCGAGAACGCACGAAAACACACACACACAGATAGATAGATAGATAGATAGATAGATAGATAGATAGATATGTGTGTATTGACCTTTGAAACGTCAGTATTGTACAATACAACTTGAAATGCCGAGCTGAACTGATGAGAAACGGTTATATCAGAACTCGCCCAGTCACCAGCCCACAATGCAAAGAGCAAAAGAACGAGCTAGTTTTATATGTAGTTGGGTTAAGAGATGAGACTTTCTGTCTTCCCTTTCAAACTTCTTCGTTTTATCAACCAGACATATTCCCGCTTACTGCCTTCCAGGGCAGTTATACCTACGTATATATGTCGACAGACGGGCTGCACTTGGCTTTCACATTTGCTTGCTTGCAGGTGAGAACACATTACAACCAAATGGACACATTAATCGGCCGGGAAGTGGACTAAAAGTCTTCGTAACGCTGTACTTCTCACCCCAGCTCAAGTGCCATAGTAATAAAATGAGCCATTGGCAAGTCTGTCTGCGACAGTATCTTGTCCTTTTTGGTCCATTGCAGACAAACGTGAAATATTAAGTCATTTTGACTGCTTAGAAATTGAAGAGGGTGTGAAAACAAGACTTCTGTAAAGAAGAATGCGTATACAGCTCAGTTGCCAATTTAAATGAGGAAGTTGTACGTAAGTCTTATGGATTTAGCAAATATTATACACTTCAACTACCTCGGTGTATTGATCAGTTATAAAAAAGTTAATATAGAAGATAAGGAAATTGGTCGTAGAATGGGCTGCGTCGGTTGTAGCTTCGTACATCACAAGTCCCTACAAAATTTAAACGTTAACCAATAAACTGAAGTTATATTTCTTATATAATCAAGTCCAATCGAGATTTATATATATATATATATATATATATATATATATATATATATATATATATATATATATATATAAAAATATATGAAAAACGGAAAAAAAACAAACAAAAACCCTAATATGCAATTATGCCGTTTTAATGTTAATATAATGTCAACGTCGGACGTTTCGGTCTAGTAGACCATCTTCAGGACATATTTATAAAATATAATTAACATTAGACTATATTCAATTCAACATGAAAAGACGATGGACCTAAGAGGATATATATATATATATATATATATATATATATATATATATATATATATATATATCATGTGTGTAGCTAACACGTTAAAATATCTTAATTACCAGGTTTCTCAGACCGATGGTTAAAAGTCACTTTGATAAAAAAGAAGCCTGTAGGTCTTAGCGAGGAACAGCCTTCCTTGTTGGCTGGCGCTACCTTCATTCATTGATTCGTTTTTCAACCGTTTGCAGGCTATTTAAAGCCAGAAAAATATTTTTAGACTGCAAGAATTAGCTTTGATGTCGAAAAAAATGATTTAATCATACAAATCTTAATTATTAATCCATAGCTGGGAGAAAAAGGATTGGATTCATTCATTTCTCAAGGGTATTTTCGTGTAACGGAATCTAACGAGATTGGATTACGGCTCTCCAATAAACAATTCTGACCAATTAGCCAACCTGCATATGCAAGCTTACAAGATATGGTACTCACAAGCGATCACCCATGTAGGGACTGAGCAAGCTTGACGCTGCTTAACTTTGGTGATCGTAGCAGGACCGGTGTTTTCAACGTGATGTTGCTGTAATGCAGAATAATCTCAAATAAAGATCTTTACTAAATGATAAGAATTGGATCTATACTTTTCGTGTAAGAGAATCTACGAGATTTCGTGGCGATAATAATGATTCACTGATACATGTCTTACTTATTAACCCATATATGGGAGGAGAAGAATTGGATTCATATTTTTCTCAAGGCTATTTTCATGTAAGTAAATCTAACGAACCTAACTGGATTTAGAACACGGCTCTCCGATTAACAATTCCGACCTATTATACCACCAGCATATGTAAGTTTACCGCATCTGGTATTCACAAGCTGCCACCCATGAAGGTACTGACCAAGCTCGACGTTGCTTAACTTCGATGATAGTACGGGAAATGTCCGTAATGCAAAACAATTTCAAATAAATATCTTTACTAAATAATCGGAACGCACATCATTTGATAAATTTCATTAACAGCAACACCAATAATGGGAAGCACATGCAACTCGAACAGAATTATAGCATATTGATGATGTTGATGTTCCATACTAATTCGAATTAAGTGTTAGGAAGGTAAGAACTTTCACCACTGGAATGTGCAATAAATTTAATGGAATTTGTTACCTGATAATTGTTTTAGTAAAAAAGATTATGTACATTTCAGTCGGTGTTAGCAATGAGAGCCGAACGTTTTCTCTGTAAGGAAACGGCTAATATTGAGACTAACATTAAAGATAAGGACAACAGATACAACACTCTGATCCCAGACTGATGGGCAGAGATTGAGTTATGCGAGGGACACTAGCTGTTCGCTTAATGTTATTTCCGGTGATATTAGAATCACTATTAGAGACAATGAAAATATATACTATACTTTGATCCTATAAAACGAACAGGAATTAAATAAATGTTAATAGCTTTGTTTGTTCGATCAATGATACTTTTCTCATAAGAAACTTATTACTGTTAGAAATAAGGAAAATATGTACTATACTTTGATCCTATAAAACGAACAGGAATTAAATAAATGTTAATAGCTTTGTTTGTTCGATCAATGATACTTTTCTCATAAGAAACTTATTACTGTTAGAAATAAGGAAAATATGTACTATACTTTGATCCAAGGACGATTAACAGTCATTGAATAACAGTGAATACCATCGTTTGCTTGATCGATATTTTCCTAATAAGAACCCTGCCGATACTACGTTTACTATTAGAGATCAGGAAAACATATATTAAACTTTTATCCAAGAAAGAGGGACTGTCAGTAAATAACTGCGAGTGACATTGGCTGCTCTATTAATGATACTTTCCTCATACGGAAACGAGTGATATTGCTATTCACTCTATAAATATTATGCTACAAAAAGATTTTTTCTCTGTTTCGTTGCCATGCTTATTTTGTTAATTAAATATCTGAAGAACAGGATTTAATGAAAAGCATTACAAAAGCGAAGTTTGGTTGAAGGTATTGTTATGAATAATCAAGAGTAGTCTCCCCTTGTTTTGATACTCTCATCTTTCAGAGAGCTATTTCTGTTTATTGGGAATATAAAAGGACACTATACGCGAACCTTGTATTCTAAGTTGAATAAAGCTCTCTTAAAGCCTACACCTTCGTACATAATCATTTAAGGTATTATTAGTGATGTAATTATTTTGTTTCTCACCCCCATGAGTGATTCTCACTATGGTAGTCAACGGACTACAAACGCCAAATGGGATCAATTACTTAGTTTTATTATCTGCTCTGAATTTACCTTCTGGAAGAGAGAAACCCGGACGACGCTACATTAGTCAACAATCTCTCATTGGGGAGGTAGACAGACCCGAACGTGTTTTTGCGGAATTTTCTATTTTGAAATTTGGGCGAAGATGCCCCACCATGAATTCGGTATTTTTGCCACGTCTTAACGTGGACAGGGTGGTATTTATTGTTAGCTGCAATCTGTTGAGTACGAAGTTTTACGCTAGAACTGTCGACCTTCCAGTAACAGCACTTACTATTGGACTGACTTGCGACGACCTTCTGCAAAATTGTTACCTTTACTCTTATTGTACTGGTTTTAAACCTCTACTTATTTTATCCACTTTGTTTTTGAAGTATATATTCCTATTAGCACGGAATATAACACATAGTTACATCACACTAATATGTTTATATGCTTAAATCCTTTTTTGGCATAAGTTCTTTTCCAGTATCAAATATAATGTCTACAAACTTCATGCTATCTCATGAAGAATACATTGTTTGCTAATACAGGCTCGTAGCGTACAATAATTGGGATATTGTCATTGATGTTTTCTATATAATCAGAAAATGTATTATATTTGAATCTATAAGACCATCATTATTTTGGAGACTGGTAAATATTGCTATTTTATATTTGAATCTATTAAAGCTTTTATGTTAAATACAATATCTTGTATAGGTGGATTATATTTGAGTCTACAGATATTAAATTGGTTCGGGGACACTTCCGTATTTGTTGTTAATATTTTAGTTTATCAACATTTAATTGAAACTAGAATAAATACATTGTGGTCAATTAAATCCATAATCATTTACTTGGCTAGATGATAAAGTTTATTATATTTTAGTCAGTGAGAATTTACTCGATTTGCTGTCTTTGGTGGTTGTCTTTGAGAGGTTGATTTTTAAATCTTCACAAAATTTTCTTTATATATTGAATCTAGAAACACATAAAAAAAAAAAAAAACATATTTAATTGTCTATATTTGAGTTTATAAGAATATATTTCGATCAAACATTGTTCACCAATTTTTATTCGAAAATACGTAAAAAAATGGCCGTTTACATTTGAGTGTAATGTTATTAAGTTAGTTCTATGACAGAACATTATTTTTCGTTTATATTTGGGTGTTTAATCATCTATTTGATAGCATCTTAAGCGTTCTTACCGCTTCTGCTGGTAAATCAGTCCGAGTATTCTCTGGCCATTTTCCGTCTAGAATATCCGATGTATTCGAAAGACCATTGATAACTATGGATAGTATTTTTCGTTTTCTTTTTCTTATTAAATAATAAAGGCCAAAGAGCCAATGAATCTAATGAATTACTGCATGAGATTGTTCTATGGACGTAAGGGGAGAGAGTAAGTGAGGATTATGAGAATATACAGGATAGATTACGTTTAAAACTTACAGACTTAAAGATGTTAAGATTGCAATCACCACAGAAGCATCCTCTAGGGAGTCTGGTCCAGAAAGTATCGTTTCTCAAGAATCAGAAAACTGAGTGAAAAATTGTTTTTAGCTGTAAAATAAGAAGGGAATAAGGTTGATTCGATAATGGGTAAGTGGTTAAGCGTGTTTTAGATTTGAATGCATGCACTAATGAAATTAATGAATGCGGCACGCCCGGATATTTTCTATGGAAATAACGACATACTTGTTGGATATCGTATGTGGGAAAATGACTGGAGTGTCGAAAATTATTCGTCATCCAAAAGGCCGCGTGAATATTTTTGAACGCTTTCAGTATTGGCAAGATGTGGCAGGATACTTTCGTAATTATTACATGAATATGAAAGTTTGTCGAAACGAATCATAAAAAATGATTCAAGCTTATATATAAAAAAAATCTTCTCTTTTAAAGCTAGCATGCGTTCGTAGAAATATTCCTATATTCCTAAGCCGTAACTGTAAAAGATTTTTCGTTCATTTAACACCTTGCAAATGGCTGCTTACTTATAGCGATGTGTCTTGCGGGTTAGGCTGCTGATCTTTCGGCAAAAGTGTCGTTTAACAGATAAATAGATATGTATCAAGCTGGGAGATATACACCGATGTCTGGAGCTCAGTTTTGGTTTGGGCGGTACTTAAAACCATTAAGTAGCATTCTGCTTTGTCCGAAAATTCACTTCGATTTATGACCCCGAAAGTTTACCATTTCTTAAGTGAACCGGATGTCGCGTAGAGAAGCAAACGCAGAAGTAAAATTGAGGAATTCGTTTTTTTTTCTTATTATAACAAACTCTTTCATTGACTGTCGCTCAAGAACATTTTTCGTTATTGGAATGACAGAAGGAGGGGGAAATGCTTGAAGCCAATGGAAAATGCGTCAGTCCATTTCGTGCTGTTTCCCAATACAATCGATACAACTGATGTAAGGCAAAATGCCAATGACATATAAAACCTGCCGATTAGCAGGACACAGTTAAAATAGTAAATGCGTAAAATAGTATATGCGTGAATATATAACGATTTTCATAAATTTCTGATGAATCATTATTTTTAAGTTAATGATTTAACAAACTGCTTGCGAGATAAAAGACTGTAAGATAAGCGTATAAGTTTCCCTATTGCATTGCTAAATATTTGAGCTTAATTTTAATAGAATCTTACGATAACACTCATCAATATGAATGCTGGTCATTATTTAAAGCAAGGGTCGGCAACCTACGGCTCGCGGGCCGGATCCGGCCCGTGAAGGCATTTTGACCGGCCCGCGAGCCTGATTACCAATGACACTATATTTAACATGAGAGACGACCTTCAAATTAAATTTGTTATATGTCATTTTCCATAGAATGTCTACACATCTCAGTGCACTAAAAATATTAGACTATCTTTCATGAGACTTATTTTACCAAGTTGCGTTTCCTACGTTTAATATCAAATAATGGATACATATTTGTTATGACCCTTGGCTACATTAAAAGATAACAGAAGCGAAAGGAATGATAAAGTGAAAGAGGCCAGGGAGGGACTGACATGCAAGGTAGCAGAAATCTAAAGACAGTTAAACATACGCGCATTATACATACATGCCTCATGAATGTGTGGATGATACCGCATGTGTACGTACGTAAGTGTATATGTTTGCAACTATTTGTACTCGTATGTATGGGTATATGTGGTTCGTTTTTGCTTGATGTTTGTGTGTGGGGTTCGTTTGTGGAACAATTTTCAATAACAGTTTCAAATCTACACGTCATAATTTCATCCATTTCACTTCGGTTGATTTTTTTTCACTTTGAAGTATTTTGACGTTCCTTGAGGAAAAGTAATTTTTGTTAGGTTCTTTTTCAATTTTAAATGTTCTTTTGTTTTTCTGATTTCTCAATGTTTATTTTCATTATGGTTTTAAATATTTCGGTTGACAGGGGCTCTGCATAGGCAATTTTCCTTAATTTTTCATTAACGGCCTTCGTCCGGCCCGCGACCCGTCATTATAACACGATCCGGCCCGCGGGGTCGAATGAGTTGCCGACCCCTGGTTTAAGCAATAATGGTCATATGAAATGCTAAAAAATTGGAATATTTTTTTTCAAATGCAGTCGATAAATGTTAAAAATTCCTATGTTATTTTGCTTTTCATGGAAAGAACAGTTTTTAGATTATGTAATTTTCTTGAATTTCAAATGATCGTTAAAATTTGCTTTTTAAATGAACACTTAAGATACGTGGATAATGTTGGAACCTTACATTTTAAAATAAAAGAAGCGTTCCAAAACTATTGGCTCTATTTTTTAGATGTTCAATTTAATTTCGGTAATTTAAATTTGAACTATTGTGATATTAAGTGCATTTAAAATAAAATAAATACACATAATATATTTAGAAATCCAACCTAAAACTTGAATAAACAGTATGGTAGATCTAAATATAGATCCACAAAATGGACATACTCATACACACACATCTACTAAATATATATATATATATATCATATATATATATTTATATATATATTATATATATATATATATATATATAATTTTTACGTATCTTATATATAATTTTTAAATATCTTATATTAATATACACGTATCTTATAATATGCAAGGACACAATAAAAATATATAGCATACACTTAAACACACACACACATATTTATATACAAATATAGACACACACACACATATATATACTTTTTATATATATATATATATATATATATATATATATATATATATATATATATACAGAATACATTGAACCATGCCTCCAATAACACATTATTATTGTTGTTTTACACAAAACAGCATATGGACAAACACACACATATATACATGAATAGACAATACTGATTTATTACATAAAGAAAACAGTAAAATTTATATATAGACGGCAGGTAATTTATTTAAGCAACACACACACACAATAATATATTTTATATCCACATATATACACATGATATACACCGATTAACATATATAAGTTACAAACAAAAGTGGAAACATTGAATTTGAAGATATATATATATATATATATATATATATATATATATATATATATATATATATATATATATATTTTATATTGATATGTGAATAAATTATTTGAGAGATTAATTGATAAATTTGTACAGAATCATTTATTGAATTTGACTATCTCTGAGATCTTGACAAGATTTAAATTTTTTGTCTGTACTTATATATATATAAAAAAATTAATTAAAGCGACCTGAATTCATTATCAGTATCAAGTGAAAGTAAAACCAGAGAAGAAGCTGAAGAGAGTAAGAAATATGTGTTAATGTGTGTGTGTTTGTGTGTGTCTCGAATAAATGGAGTTAAAAAAATGACACTTGAATTGGATACCGAAGTCAATTGAAAATTCTTCACGGTGAATCCAGTTTCAGACTCAAAAACCAGTTGAATAGGTTTATTTTTACTAGAAAAAGAGAAGAAACTGTGATAGAAATTTTTTCGATATTTTTTTTACATTTGTTTTACAGATTTTTTTTTTTTTTTTAAATTTTCGAATCAGATAGACAATATTATATATATATAATAAAAATAGTTATATATCCTGTCATGTATGTATATATATGTATGTTTTTAAATATTGAAATGATTCTATTTATTTGTATATAAAATTCATTGTCGTAGATTTAAACTTTAAAACTAATAAGATCAAAATTCCAGAATGCAAACAATTGATAAAAAAGAAATAAAAGAAAAATGCCTTTAAAAAAATTAAAAAGCAAATGCGATGATAAATATAGATGATTTTTCTCTATGATATTTCTTTTGATCTATGAGATGAGCTATGTTTGAATAAGCGACTATTTGTGACTCTTTATCAATATGTATTGTTAATGAACTGAATCTGTCGACGAATCGATGCAAGCGAGATTTCTTTAACACAGATTTGATACTTAATTGTTAATAACCACTGCATTATGCCTGTAATTTATGATAATTTTGATGTTAAATTAATTCTAAAAATAAAAGAGAAGGGAAATTGTTTGAGTTAATTGGCTTTACATTCAATCTTATATATTTATCAGATAGCAGATTAATAATTTATTTACGTTTGATTTATCAATTGATATTTGACCCTTCAAATTGATATCATGAAAGTGATACCTAAAAGATTTTTTTTTTTTTCCCTATCCAAACAAAGGTTCACGACATTGCATTGGATATTTATATATATATATAATATATATATATATATATATATTGATATTATATTAAAATATATGAAAGAAAATATACGGAATGAATTCAATAACCACCAGGATACGAATAAAAGAGTGCTCCTGACCGACAGGACAGATATAATTATTTATTTAAAAAAAAAATAATTTAAAACAACTTAAAAAAAAATTACTTTTTTTTTCCATTGTTTCAACACTACATGTGTCTTATCATGTGATGATGTTGAATGTATTTTCTAAATGGTTTTAAAAGTTAGATAAACTGTCAGTTTTCTCCCGTTTTACAAAAGCTAGAATGGACCAATCAATTTCTTGATTATAGAAAAAAACTCAAAATCTTGAAAAGTTTAAATGGTTATGAATCAGCTTTTCAGATGTTTAAAAATATGGGTTGATTAAAAAAGAATTTATTCTAACAAATAATCCCCTAAATTATATGATAAAATTTTCTTTTTAAAATAAAAACTGCTAATTTCAAGATCAAAAATTTAATTTATTAAGTTTACAACTATAAAATTACTGAGGAGAAAAGAAGAAATATATATTATATTCAATTTATTTCTTCATTCTATCCCAAGCTAATAATTTTCCGGAATTTATCTAAATGTATCCATTTTTTATCCTAAGAGTGTGCAAATGGGGTCCTAATTAACGCAAAAAAAAAAGCAATAAAATTTTAAAAAAAATCATCTACCCAGACATATTTAAATATAAAAACACAAAAAAAATTTATGTAAAAACGTTATACATTCGAAGTGGAAAAAAAAAAAACAATTATTTAAAGACATTTTTTATGTTTAACATTCTTTTTATAGATACAAGTATAAAAAGTAAAAGCTCTATTTATAATAAACAGTATTAAATAACATTTACCACATCTGAATGTCCCAACAATCGGATACAAACAAAATATTCGTATTTAAGAGGATTCGAACCTGTACATAAATACGGAACCGTCTGAAAATGAACAGCCTTAAAAATGATTAAAAAAATATAATATTATTTTAATATATATATATGGTTTGGTTATATTTCATGGAAAATATGAATATTATATATATAACGAAATTTTAGAAATTATAAAATGATTTAAAAATTTAGAATGGAAATAATTTTTTGTATTAGAATTTATTTTTTTTCTATATTTTCATCATAGGTTTTGCTTTCAGGTTCTTACTAAATTTCATTGTTCTTTATACTTTTTATTAACAATATAATATGCTTTATAACAAAAGTTTAAAAAAAAATATTTTATTTTTAAAAAGATTTTTATAAAAGATATTATCATTGCGAAAAAACAAAAATGTGTACTGAAATGTTATAAAAAAATACATTAACAAGTCAATGAAAATACATGGAAACTTATGAAATAAAGAAAGATTATTCTTATTCTAACAGAAATGTAATCCTGAATAGAAGTTTACAGAATACCATATACTGGACATATCTTTTTGACAATTTTCTAATATGATAATAAATCAAAAAATTTAAAATTAAGTTCTTATTCGTCAGAAAGCGACGTTAACATTTTTAGTGAAAAAAATGCTGATCACTAAATTTTGAAATTTCCATTTACAGGATGCCCCATAATTGAAAAGGATTTCAAAACAAAAGGGAAAAAAAGAGCAGAAAATATATTTAATCTCATTTTATCGGAATACCTTTTCCTGGGTATATAGCAAAAAAAAAAAAATAGCTGAAGGAAGCAAATGACTGAAAGTGAGTTTGATGGAGAACCATTATCGCCAACGTTCTAAAGAGACACGGCAAACAGAATATATATCGTAACGCATTTAAAAAAAACAGCGTCAAAAGAAGCGAAATAATGAAAAATCATCACGCAGAAAATTGATGATATTTTTTTTTTATCTGTTAGCCATTTGACTAAATTGAAACAAGAAGAAAAAGATTTTTAATGTCGAAATTTTCGGAAATTTTATCTTTTTCAACGGGAAGAAAGAAAATAAAGAAGCCAACCAAATTTTTTAAGGTATGTTGTTTTTTTTTTTTTTCCTCATATGTTCTTTCTGTAAAAGAAATTTGAAAACAAATCAATATTAGTTTGCCAGGATTTGTGGTTTTTGCTCATATTTCTGAGCAAAATCAAAGCAATTTTTAAATTTTGATATGTGGTTCTATCAAATAAAATGTATTTTAAGTCCAATCTGCGTCTTTCTAGCCGGTTCTTTTATATAGACGTTAAAAGTACGCATCTGATGTCATCAAAGTTATGGCACCGTTGGTTGAAGTGGGTAGCGCTATGGAAATTGTTGATTTCTTTGATGGGTTGTTTTTTGATTATACAAAATTCTGGAACCCGTTTGCCTGATTCTCCTGAAATATTTAAAGACAAATATTTGTGGTAGAAATAGAAAGATATAATTTTTGAACTGTGGATAAGATATAAATGTGGTTTGAATAATTGTGTGAGTCGCGCGATTGCTATGTGAATATAAATTCTATGATAGATTGGCATCGGGATAAAATAAAATTATGTGACATAAGGTGATGTGATGAATTATCTACGCCAGATGAATGTTACTGAGTTTGTGATTTAACGCTTTGGAGATAAATGACGAATTATCAAAGGTAAAAGATTTCAAATGTATTTAAATGTCAGGGTGTGTGTGGTGTGTGTGTGTAACGAATGCACGGCCGCAATTTTCGACGGATTTGCACCAAAATTTATATGCACATGCTCCAAGTTAGCGGGAAGGCGAAGACCGACTTTGCATTTCCCAACTCCCATCGATAGTGGAAATAATCGATTTTTTCATGCTTCTACGGCAGTTTTCATGTAGTTTGCGACCATTTTTACTGGCCAGAGTGAGAGCCTATAGCTGGCTGCCACGAATAGGCAGGAAGATTCTATTGGCCATTGAGAGCCAACAGCTGACTGACACGAATTTTAACTAGCATGCAAAAAAAAATCGATAGCTGCATTCGTCACAAGTGGGAAAAATTTAAATCTGCATGGCACTTTACTCCAATTGGCTCATTCGCTTGCTTAAACTCAACGTTGATTCTGATTCCGCAGAACTGGGTTGGGTGTGAAGAAGTATTTATTGTTAACATTCTTTTTTCATTCGGTTTTTCCAGTTACGAGTCCTTTTTTAAAGCTGATCGTTTTGTGTTGATTTTGTTTAGTTCTTTTTTCGTAACAGATTTAATGTTTAGTATAGAGCTTAGAAAAAATTCGCAGTGTGAGATAGGCAAGAAGTAAGGCATGTAGAAACATCAGTACGGCAAAGGGCACTCGTTTAAAGGCAAGGAAGGGAAAAAATATTTAAAGTCAAGTGATAGCGATTGCTGTATGAGTCGTACGATTTTTGAATCAAGCACGGGCAACGCCGGGTCATACTGCTAGTCTTTTATAAAGATATGGAATTTTAATTACAATATTCACATTATTTCTCATATCATAATAAAAAAAAACGGTTTTTGACATTGAAGACACTATCAGTTTTTCTTGACCAATTCAGAGCATTTTTACTAAGATGAAAATTTAGTCCCTATTTTATTTTGTCAGTTAAACATACTATCTTATTTTGGTTGGTATGCCGCGAAAGCTATCAAAGTGAGGTGGACTGACCTGTTCTAATAATTATTGGTAAACAAAATCAACAGATTATTTAAGGGATTAAGTCTGTCTACAGAGGTAGACACGCTGAGTTTGGTCAGTATCTAGATGGATCACCACTTGGGAATACTAAGTGTAGAAAGTTTTGGTAGGCGAGTAGTGTAATGTATAACGGCTCGGATTTCGAAATCGGCTAGCCGGGTTTCGTCTCCTGTTGCGTTCGTTATATACACTTAGACGCAAACAAAATTGTGAAAATTATGAATCCATCTTCTCCCCTAGCTATGGGTTAATTATTAATGCTTTTATCACCACATCATTATTATCTAAAAAAGACATTCTTACAATCTTGACATCATTTTCGGATTAAATAAACTGCAAAGCCGCAGAAAAGTGATCAGTCAATAACTCGTACAAATACAATGTTAAATTATTAATTCTGTTTTACTCACATTTCTTTCTTTATTTGCTTTCTAGTTGTGACTTATTAATTGATGATACAATTATCCAAGTATATTGAAATAATATAAGCAATAATGTCACTGTCAGAACCATGGTCACTTCGGTTTAGGACGGTCTTGTCACGATTCTGCTTTGATGGAATGGACTGTAAGACGGATATTGCAAGAATTTGGCGTTCGCATTGTTGTTCATAATGACGGTCGTCTTCGAGTATAGAATCCAGAGGTTAGCATTGAATATTTTGAAGACAGTAGGAAGTGTTGTTCAGGTTAGCAGTGGATATTTTGGTAAAAGTATCAGAGTGTAGTTCGTCCTTCTGTTTCTCTTCGCCTGACAAGCTGGACTGGACATTCGGGTAGTGTAGACAAAATGGCCGCCTTTATACACGACGGATTGAATGTTGTACGTCTTCTATTGGTGGACTGTAAAGTGAGTTAAGTCCTTTGGGCTAACTCACTAGTATATATTCATCTCCCTCCCCTCTCATTTTTCATTATTAGAATTTTATGTATATTTTTTATCATCATACAAATTTTTATGGCATAGGGCGCGTTTTTGTAGGTTCCCCTTGTGATGATATGGTATTATGGTGGTTGGAGGATTGATTGGTGATGGACGAGTTTTTGTGGTGAATGGGTAAATTGTAATGTATGAATGGGTTGTGAATCTGATTTGCTAGGTATAAGATAGTTAGTGTTGACCAGCCTCTACCCCTCCCATTTTTCGGCATTGTGCCACAATTTTGTACTAAGCAAAATAAATCTACTAGTATATATGCACACAAAAAAACTGCAACACGCATCGAAATAAAAACAACGTGGTAAAGAGGTTTGGTTTATTAAAATATTTCGTGACGTCCAGCGGCCGTTAATAATTCAATAACTCAAGATTTCAATGTTAAAATAAAACCGTATTTAATTACAACAGCAAATAAATACTTAACAAGAAGAAAGAAGTAGAAGTCAACCAAAGATAATTAACCATTTCACTGAATCCCTTATTAATAGTGTGGCTCGGCTTAACGTCCGGTAAAATTCGAAATCATAACCCAAATCATCGACGCACAATAATTCACACTAATTCGACTGGATAGTTCCGCTCAGTAGTCACTCACTAATCACCGCAGTCAGTAGCCTGACATCGCTATTTATACACATGACGGAAAATGTATATCCTAAATTCAGAGCGTCCTAGCTGTCCGTAGGTACTCATTTTTTCACAATACATGGAGAAATAAGAAAGTGCCGGTTAAAACTAACGCCAGGAGAAAATGATTAAAGTTACGATGATATTTTTTTTGCCAAACTTCTAAACGGTAATTATAAACGAATATTTTGGAAAGTGTAAATTTCGCTTAAATATGTTGGAAAATTTCCAAGTTTTCATTTGAAATCACGGCAATGTGAACTTTAATCATCTAATTTGATGATTTACTGCTTACCACCTCCTTGTGTATTATTCATAACCCACACTTTTTCGTTGGCAAGAATATTTTTCTTATTGCAATAACAATTTCTTTTTTAAATAACAATCATTTTTCCACATGAAATCATACTATGTAACACGTACTTAGGACAGGATATAGATCCATTTATTTCAAAAGGGTATATTCGCTCCAATGAATGTAAAGTACCCGACCGAAAATCGAACTCGGATCTAAATTTCTCATATCGCGCCAACCGCACATACAGTATGAAATCAAGCGTCAATTAGAATTGAGGCCTTCCTTTTTGCATTATTGTTGTGACATACGGTCGCCGTTAATGATTCCGTTTATCTCAAGTCTTCAATGTTAAGATAAAACCTTATTTAATTACAACTGCAAATAAATACTTAGCAAGAACAAAGAAGTAAAAGTCAACCAAAGATAATTAACCATTTCACTGAATCCCTTGTTAGTAGTGCGGCTGGGCAAAACGTCCGGTAAAATTCGAAATCAAAACCCAAATCATCGACGCACAATAATTCACACTAATTTGGTATTTGGTATCTTTATGTTGTTTTGCTTGCAAATCAAAACATATCGCTCTATCATCTGAGGCAGTTTTGATTTTAACCAGGAATGTTAACCTTGCAATTTTGCATCGAACTTTCATGTGTGATGAAAATGCATGATGACATAAAACATGGTCAAAAAGTTTCGATGTAATGGCCGAAACATTGTAATAATAAAAGCAACAAACATAAGGAGATAACTGACTGGTTTTTTTGTTGTTTCTTTTAAGTTTTATCAAACATTTGTGAATTGTTTAAACCTGAAACATGCTTCGAAATGTTTTTGGATGCTTACAATACATGGTGTCTCCAATTAGACATGCACCAAGTGCTCTGCCGTGTCAAGATTATAATTTAAACGAAATGCATATGTTTTATTACATATATATTTGCTTGTCCAGATACTTGCTGGTCCGGCTTGTAAATTATTCAGTGATTATGGCTATAGAATTCCGATAAATATTGGATATATTTTTTATATATATATATATATATATATATATATATATATATATATATATATATATATATATTTGTGGTTGTGTGTGTGTGTGTGTAATCATGTATAAACATAAGTAGCTCTTATTATATATACATGTGAATATGGAAGGTAGTAAATTTGATTTCTGGCAAACACGATGACGGATTCCAATAATGCGAGAGAATTGATGGATTGCTCAGCGACAATCTTCACATGTGAGTTCATGAACTTTTTCACATTTTCTAGCAGGAAGTTAGTGACGGATCCTCTTGAAAGTTCATGATCTTGAACCCACATTTATACAAGAGGGAAAAGCTCATGACACTCAAAAATTGTGTTCACCGAAAATAATATTCGACAAAAAAGCCTGACGCATTGTTTTGATGGCTGGAGACATGTCGAGCTTTGTGGAAAACCTAGGTAAAGATCGCAGAGCCGTACCTAAAAAATGTAAGAAAATTTCTGGTAAACATTTAATAAAATTACATATCCCCTAACCCTCATGCTGGGCCGACTCAGCAATCTGCGTGCGTATACCCGTTATGCGTTATAATCACAAACTTTACAGTCAGAGAAATTTTTGATTTTAGTCCGGAACATCAGATAGAGTTAATTGGTTTTGTTTAGCAGCGTATCAACCTCTCTGGGTTATATGCCGAAATATAGGCTAGGTTCTGCTTTAAATTCAGAGTTTTCCGTCTCCTAAATGTTGTTCATAATGACGGTCGTCTTTGAGTATAGAATCCAGATGTTAGCAGTGAATATTTCGAAGACAGTAGGAAACTTTGTTCAAGTTAGCAGTGGATATTTTGGTAAAAGTAGCAGAGCATAGTTCGTCCTTTTTTTTCTCTTCGACTGGCAAGCTGGATTGGACATTCGGGTACAGTGGACAAAATGGCCGCCTTTATACACGACGGATTGAATGCTGTACGTATTCTGATTGGTTAACTTTCTATTGGTGGACTATAAAGTGAGTCAAGTCATTTTGACTGGCTCACTAGTTATATATATATATATATATATATATATATATATATATATATATATATATATATATATATATACAAAAACTATAACACTAAACAGTTGCCACTCAGTTTTTCCTACTATTTACTCATAGTTGGAGTTAAGTTGAACTCATACCTTTCCCAAGGGTATTAGTATGTAAGGGAATGTATTCGTCGTGACTGTAATTTGAATTCAGCTCTTCTATTCCTGTGTCAGAGCCGCAATCCATTACGATACCTTGTCTCCCTATAACGTTGTCCAATTACAGATAAAATGTATTGCTGTTCATTTTGTTATAAACATGTATCCTTAATCCTTTTTACTATAGATGTGTATTAATGGCCGTTTTTATATAGAAATATATTGCGTGTATTTTAAAAAAAAAATGCATTTTTTTTTTATATTCATAGTGTTTTGTTTGGAAGTTCATTACTTGCCCATATTTGGGACCCCCTAACAGGTGCTATCACTCCGGATCAGGGCGGATCTGGGAACAACATCATTTAACAGGTGGAGCCACACTCTTCAGCCTTCAATCCCTAAAGGTCTTGCTGCCGGATACAGTATGTTGTGACACAAATTTAGAGCGTCGTTCTTATGCAGTTATATATTTACAGCTGATATTATTTTTGACGTAATTTTAATGTTTCTTCTAACAAATAAGAGTAATATAAGACTCTAGATGATGACTATGGAGATTGCGCAAGATTTCAATGATAATTAATACATATTAATGCTCGCAATTTTTTGTTTAGCTTTAAATACAATGGAAGACGCCTATTGTAATCACTTAGATAAAACTAAAAGACTGTTAACACTCTTCTTTAAATGCCGTATCCCATCAGTCTTAGGCGATAATGGCTCTCCACTATTTCTTCTTTTTTGTGAAACTTAATATGTTTTTTCTTTGTGTTATTTCTCTTAAACCTTGTATCGTTATTCATTTACTGAAGCTCATTATGTCACGCGTTGTTTTCTTCTGTTCATTTTCCTTCAATCTGTCCTGAGAGTATCAGATTTTCCAAGCCGTTCTTCCTCATTATAAGCCCCTGAAATTTTAACTTTCTCTTCCTGATGTTACGTAAAATCTTCATTTTTGTCTCCAATTTCTCTAAAACCTTGTCCTTTCTCACATATTCGGTCAAGTCCTCTTCGTTATCTGTGAGGAGAATGTTCAGCATTCACTGCCATATAGTTCGATATATATCATGTAACAGTTCAGTAATTTCTTTTATAAAGTCATTGTTTACTTATTTTTTTATTATTATTTATGACCATAACTGGTTGAAACTCCAGTTGTGGGTCGATTTTCAAAGATCAACCTGATTAATCACTAAATGAGTGCCAGCTTCGCAATATCAACGGCTTGGAATTAGACATTGTAGCATTTCAGTCGATTTGCTACATATGCTTACACGCAAATATTATTGCAAAAGGTATCAATCCATCCCCGCCAGCTATTGGTTAAACAGCCGGACAGACTATGTCCAATTTTATTGGCAACAGATCTACCGCAGAAAGACTAACGTTTGGATACTGTAGGGATTCTTCTGCCAAGTCAATCATGAATCGAAAAGAGACATCATCGCCCATGTGTGCACCTCGCATAACTCCTGAAGAAGGACTACTTTTTTTGAAATGTTTTGGAAATACCATATTCGTTCTGAATTTAGCTGATCATGTATGTGAACAGCGGCATTCTTTTCTGTGGATTTCTATCTCTTCTTAGCAATAAAAGTTTTATTTTTGTTTTTTGTTTTTTTTTCTGTTGTTTTCTCCACTGTTCTGAATACAGAATCATCCTTCACCTAGAGTAGGCTTGCGGCCACATCATTTTGAAACACCAGTTACCGTACGATCGCCGAAGGTAAGCAACGTTGTACCTGGTCAGTACCTATTTATTTATTTTAGATGAGTATTTTGATTAAACTAGCAGAAATATTGATTACGAAACGTGGGGAATTGTTTTCATATATTGTTTTTGAACCGGATGACCTTAATCATCTGATAATAAAGTCTGGAATTATGATAACTGTGCTTGCAAAAACAGGTTAGACTCTAAATTTTAGAATTATAGAATTCCTGTTATATCTATGCAGAAACAGCACATCTCTCCTTTCTCAAACTTGATAGATTTCAAAATCTATGCATCGTTTTTTAGGTGGTGACTATTTTTCTACATTGCACTGAATCAAATGGCAAACGTCTCACTACTCTGTCGGTATTTCCATAGATATTTCAAATATTCAAATCTGCCCTCGTCTTTAATTGCAGCATATAGATTTTTAAATTTAGTAAATACAATATCACTTGTACGAAATCGAGCCTTCTTTACTTCTTTTATGTTCCAAAAGAAAAAAAAGAAGAACGCACTCAAGCAGCGTTTCTCCAAAAAATGAAACATTAATGAACAAACTCACGCATATGTGGTTCCATGGAAGCATTAATGTTGACGTTTTCACGTCAAGGGTCAATCATTATATATCCTTCTTATAATCTTATTTCCCTTGTGTTATAGAATGCGGAGTCTGGGCCAGGATGGTCAGCGATTGGTCAGAATAAATCTTCG
>CAHIKZ030003947.1:0-51563 GCA_903632075.3 Acanthosepion pharaonis
ATTTCACTCTAATCGTCATTACTCCTTTTCTCGCTACCATACGCTTAATATAACATAATTTTAACAACTAATATAAATTCGAATCGATGACTTGTCTTTGAAAGGCGTCACTAACATTTTACGCACACAGTACATAGATAAATGGTAGCAGCATAAATATTGCTGATGTATAAATTATATCAATCGACTGAAATATGTATGATTCCATCTCTTCCTGCCAATCAAATTCTAATCTAGTTGTTGAGCGTTCAGTGCAGTTGTAGGGGACCGTATCGGCGATGTTACCATTATGTAGAGTTTCGCACGTCATGGCGATGTTGTTGGGTAGAAATTTCCTGCTAGCTGGTCCAACTACATGAGAAAGCTGGACTTTAACAAAGTCCAAAGAAGGCAAAGAAAAACAAACACAAGACCGATAAATATATAAACAAATATATGTATTAATAACAACAAGGAAGGTACAAGTTACATGGACAGTTACATTGACAGAGTGTGTGTGGTAAATATTATGTATGTGTGCGCGTTGTGTTGTGGTGAGTGTTCGTACGTACGTGTATTGTGCTTAGCGTGTTCACAATGACGAAGAAGTTCGTAGAAAATATTGAACGGTAAAGATTTGTTGTCTCGATTAGCGAGACGGTGAATTGTAGTCGTCACATTTTTTAAGCTTGAGTAAGCGGTCGAAAATGGTCTATTGCTGATTTGCTCAGGTCTGCGTCTCCGTCGGCCCCTGCCTCTGCTCTGCGTGGTCACACGTGCTTTTGGGTTCTTTTTAAGAGGTCATGATCACGTGAGGTGGCTCCGGAACGATTTTGCGCCAAAACTTCGAAGTGCACATGCGGGCGTCCTGATTAATGAAATGAACCAATCAGAGGGCTAGATTTACGAATGAAAATTGGAATAGGGCATTACTCGAAGAAGGTAAGATTGGGCTAATAGACGAGCCCAATACAGTAACTAAAGATAATCTCTAAATATGAATTCTTTTCGCAATAAAACCAAGAAACATATTGAACGTAACATTTGACGATCAAAATTATTTGTTTCAACTCCACCTAAGGAAATCAGTTATTTCAGAATAAAATTTATTAATTCAATAAATATATTTCTAAAAGCAATGAATCGTAAAAAATAATACGAAAGAGTAAGATTAATAATAAATATATAAGTAAACATTAGGATGAAGATTATTTTAAATGACAGAAAGAAATTCCTTCATAGAAAAATAAGTTTAGTTCATAATATATATATTAAAGAATAATATACAGTTCATAATATACATATAAAAGAAATAACAGTTTTGTTTAATATTTAATGTTCACAACAATATTTTTACGATTATTTTTTTACGAAATGTTCAAGTAGCCTGTGTATGTGTGTAAAGGCATAAAAAACATTGTTATTCAATCAGTAAAAGTGACGCCTGGCAAATATTTCTCTCTTTTGCATCAGAAAGCTTTCTTCTTTTTTTAACACGACTTTACTTTAGATACCAAACACACCGACGTAGTTGTAGGTATTGTAAGTATCTACGCTATTGTGGTCTTTAGTCTGTGTAAATGAACTTTTTGTGTTTCTTTTTAAATTTCATTCTTTTAATTGTTCACTCAGTAGAAGCTACTAAAGGGGGATGATTACGAAACGAGATTATTGTAAGAGTGCAAAGGAGGGAGGAGAGAAACATATTATGAGGATATATAGGAAATATATCAGTTGAGTGACCCAAGATTTGAAGAGATTATGATTGTAGTAGTCGAGGAAGCATCCTTTCGGGAGTCTGTCCCACAAATTAGGTATTGAAAAGGACTGACAGTTCGATTGATTGGTGAAAATAAATTACACTATCCACAAAATTGAAACTTGAAAATCTTATTTTATTAACCAATCTTATTGTTCAGAAAAGTTGGAAACGTTTGCTGTTTCAGTAAGTATATTACAGTACCGGGCAGATGTCTACGACTACTTTAAACTATTGTAAATTTCTAATAATTGCTATTGGATATTTCACATCAGGCCTTCTGCAGATGAAATATTGACCGTATTGGAGTTATTTTCATGTCTTATTATTATACAGTATCATACAGAATTAAAGAAAAATTAAAACTTCGATATCTCAAAAAATATAAGTTCAATTTTTCTGAAATTTTCACTAAATGTAGACAAATGTCAGCTCAGTTTTGCTTTTTAAATCTCTAAGTTATTTGGAATGATAGGAGAGAGCTATGATTCATTTAATTTTTTATTCAAATATCAAGTGTCCAAAATTAAGAAACAAGTCAAGAAATACGTGAGAATAACGGACATAATACGAATTTCTGATAAGTGAGGTTAAGATAAAGATTGTTTATCATCACGTCATTTCTCAACATGACGAACCAATGAAAAGTTGACAAGTCTTTAAGACCTGATGTTGTCAAACTGCAAATGGAAAATCAGATTGCTGAGCAGGTGAAGCGTTCCAAAAGCGTTGTGAGCTGAATTCTGAAACACACTGAAAAACACTGGTCGCTTAATCAGTCCAAACAAGGTGGCTAGACCAAGGAAAACAACGGCCAGAAAAGACAGGATGGTTCGACGATTAGCATTGATGGACTGTTTTCGAACTGCGTCCGGCATTTCACGAGAAATTTCAAATGACATTAATGTGTCTCGACAAACTGTATCTAGACGCTTGCAAGAAATAAAGTTTTATGCTCGGTGTCCACAGAAGAAGCCGCTCAAAAGCCAAAAGAACAAAGGCAGCAAAACTGGAATAAGCAAAAAAACAAGCACGTGTTATGGTCAGAAGAACAGTAGTCCAGCATATTTTTTAGTGATGAAAGTAAATTTGATGTATTTGGTTCTGATGGAAAACAGTATATAAGAAGATGAATTGGCGAAAGATTGAGTTCAAAGTTCACCAAGAAGACAATGAAGCATGATGGTTTTCGGCATGTTTTCAAGTCTGGGCACGTCATCTCTTGAACGTTTACAATACATAATAGAGTTAATGTTGCTCTATACAAGAATCTCTTAGAAGAACATGTTGCACCGGTATTAAAAACTTCTGGGTTTGAAAATCCTGTGTTCATGCAGGATAATGCTCACTGCCATATGGCAAAGCAGATTATTGCTTATCTGAACGACCAAGGATTATGGATTATGGATTGGCCAGCTCAAAATCCTTCAAAACAAGCAGTAAATATTGATAAAGCTTTTTTGCATTTTGTTATCCAATTAATTTTTATTAAAAACATTGTTCGTTAATTTTAGACAAAAAAATTAAATGAATCATAGCTCTCTCTGTAACATTCCAAATAACTTACAGATTTAAAGCACAGCTGAACTGCCATTTGTCTACATTTAGTGAAAATTCCAGAAAAATATAATATCAGCCATTCTTGGCAGTGGGCATGCATTCAGTTCAGTATACTGTACGCCTGGAAAGACTCGGCACAAATTTTTTTCCCTCTTAAGAAGATCCTTTATAATTTATTTACGTTGAAGAGACTTTTTTGTTGTTTCGTGAAGATTCGATAATTTCCACTGAAATATCGTAACTTACTTGCAATTGGCTTACATTTATTGATTAAATGAAATAAAAACAATGACATCTATTAGGGGGGTGGCAGGAAGAATGGTGTCTCTGGGTCTGTTAAAACAGGAAGAACTGGTGTCTCTGGTCTGTTAAAACAATGACATCTATTAGGGGGTGGCGATAGTGCACAGGAAGAACTGGTGTCTCTGGTCTGTTAAAACTATATGCAGTGAAAATTTTAACACAAAAGTAGATCGCGACACAAATTCTTTAACATTCTAAGAGTTGTAGATGGATGCGTTTGGTCATTCACTTCCAGTTTGGCGTTTGATAATTCAGTTGCCTTAGTATTTATTCATTTTGATGCTTGGGAGATCTTCACTTTTTCTGACGTGAAAAAGCCCAGCACAAAAGTAGCATTCCTCCTTTGTTATATAGACGAAAGTAGCTAATGCATGGGGTTGCTCAGTTCTTTGAGGACATTTGCATGAATTTATTAAAAGACGCATAAGTTATGCGAGAAATGTTTTATTTGAGAAAAAATAGCATGAATAATAATATTGAAACTCTTTTTGAAGTATTTAATTAAGGAATCTGCCATTATCTTCAATACGAGGTTTGAAACCATGACATGTCCAAATCAGATCACCTATATTTTGGACATTGTGCTAGTTATAGTGGACTTCAGGTATTTTATAGTGTTATGGGGGCGTTGATTGAATTCCCACTCAACTACCCAACGGATTCAGGTCTGGATAGTATTGAGGCCATATGTTTGGAGATTGTAACTGATTCCACTCTTACGCCATCTCATCTTGTCATGAGACGGTGCAAAGTCTTGTTGGTAGGCTTTCCTTTGCTTACGCCTCTCCAACACCTCCTTATAGTCAGCAGCATTGACCCTCATGCCCTGAGGAAAGAATTGCAGGGCATAACATTTCCTTCGTTGCCCACGACTTCCAGAAACATCACAGTTGCCGGAAACTTTGTGTGCCTGACCGTTGGAACGTCCCTTAGTGTCGCTGCATAACCAACAGTAATTCCTTTTGGTTGATCTTTTGGTCCTGATCAAAGTTTTTCTCATCAGAGAAAAACCAAAGAATTCTGAACTCTTGATGTTTCAACTTGCTCAACAAGTAAGTTGTGCATATCAGACGGTTAAATTTTATCTTTGCAAACATGAATTGGTCTCTCCACATCACATATAACTTATATGGAAGGTCCTCGTGCACATTTCTTCCAAAAGAGTGTCTTGAAACCTTGAATTCCTTAGCAATGGCGTTAATTGATTTTCTGGGGTTCTTATCGATATTTTTCAGCACCTATCATACAAATGTGTTTGTTCTGGTGGGTATCAGGACCCTTAGCATTCGTTCTATGTTTTGGTTGATGTTGTAGAGTCAGCGGCTTCCAAATCTTTTCAAACTTTGACAACAAAAAACCATGTAACTTTCAGGAAGCGATCAGTTTCTAAATCCATAGGCCCTTGCCTTTAAGGCAACAACCACAGTGTGCCTTTTCATTTGCTGAGTTAGCTTGATGTTTGCCATCACTTATCTGCAAAGAAATGGTAATCGGAACAATTTAGAGCTATTAAAAGACGTGTCTTCCAAGAACTGGACAATCCTGTATTTCGCTGCCTGTCGGTCATTATGAAGATTTACTACTTTATTTTCGGAATCTACTGCGGTCTGACGGGTTGACGAGTCAGTATCGAGCTACATTCAGAGAACAAACCTGATTAAAGGCAGTCTGAAAATCGTTTTATTTTCTACTAGAATAAATGAAGAAGATACAGTATTGAAAAAAAACATCATGGAACAATTCTTCAATGTATTGTTCCGCTGAAACTTTTAAAAAATGCAGTCACGAAGTTTCTGCAACACAAAAGTTTATCAAATTCTTTTTAATTAAACACTCTCGTGGCATTATCAAAAACTAGTACAGTCTTCAGTATATTCATAAACAGTATACAATGCACTATTGATGAAAACTCTGAATTTGTCAGGAGTATTTCCCCTTACTGTTAATGAAATTATCAAGCGTGGTAAGAGTGTTTTCACACTTTGGTTCTCGTAGGAGTGTTCGGATCTACATTGTCATGCCAAACGTCATGGAGTAGCAGTATGTTAGGTAATGGTAAGTGGTGTTACTATATGTCATCGAAACGCCAGAACCAACAGAATAGTTTTTTATGGAAGGCATTAGCGCTTACTATGGATATTGCAATGGCCAACTACATCGTGCTCGAGGCATCTGTTTTGAATTATCTGTAGTGACAGATCCTGACTCAAATCAGATCCACATTCAATGTAGGAGGTACCAGAGTTATATACAACAGGTCAGTTCAGCGCCCTTTAGCTTCCATTAAGTGTGCCTAAACACATCGTTGACCTTTGAGCGCTACATATGCTACGTGACCATTCATGTACCTTTAAACGATGAGTTTTTTCCAACAGGATAATACGCCGTGTTATTGGTTGCTCAAAATTGGTTAGGAGGAGCATTCTGGAGATTTCCGACGAAAAGTGTCATCACCAGATTTGCCTGCAAATCGAGCATTTATGGATGTAGTGAAGAGGTCTCTTTATGCAATATCCTGCACCTACAGATTACAAAGAACTGTAGACAGCTATCGAGAGAGCATGGCTCAATGTCTGCCCATAGGTCATCCGACCACTTGTGAAATCGATGTTACGTTGAGTAGCTTCATTTCACCTAGCTAGAGAGATATTACGCTCATAAAAAAATACTAAGTACCTATAGTACTATGACTTTTGACACGCCAGTGCGTACCAAAATTTGCTCGTTTCATTTTTTCCATTGCCGCGTCGTGTTGAATAAATTGTGATAAAGTAAAAAAAGTCTTTAAGCAACTTTAAAGAACATGACAGTGGTCCCACATTTTGATTTACGTTTCGGTTTACATGATTCACAGAAAATAGTTCCAAATTGGACACATTATAAATGCACAATGCAAGGTAAGACTAAAAAATAAAAAATAAATAAATAAATGCAGGTAGGTCTGATTTCAATTGAAAGTGAAAGGTCTGTTTTGTTTGGAACAAAACTTTCAAATGATCTGATTTGAATTCATAAATTTAAACTAAAGTATGGAAGTGACAAAGAAAAAAAAAAAGTGACCAAGCTACATTTTCATTTACTCGCCGACTAAAAATTAAATTCATATTGTTATTTTAGAGAGAGTCACATTATGATTTTCAATTTGATCATAGCGAACCAAAACATTTCAAACCTTTTCTCGGTGAACAATTCTGATGGTTTCAATTTTTTTTATTTAAAAATTAAATCATCAGATTTGTTCACGTTTACTGAAAAAGAAGCTAAAAATGCTGTCAAAAATAAGAAAAACTTGTAATATTAGAGCATAGCATTTTTCGTTAGTCACCACTAGAACAAGTTTCACAACCAAATGAAAACAGATATATGAAGTGAAGTTTATTTCATTAGTAATCCCCGGGTTAGGATTAGGAGTTAGGTTATTAAAAAAAAAAGAAAGCAAAATGGGAAATTTTCACAAATACTTGTAAACTATAAAATGAAATTAATGTTTTAAGTTCACCAACCAAAATTCCAATTATTTAAAAAAAAAAAAAATCGCTTGTATTGAAATCTCTCAGGTATAGGTTCTGTCTGTTTAACTTCCTTAAATCAATTTTTCTTTTAATTTTTGAATTTGATACATTATTTCATTTTAAGGAGATTGTCAATAGGACAATAATAACACAGGAGCTAAAAGTTCTATCATAGAGTTACTTGGCATACAACAAAAATTTTGAATAAAAATTAAAAAAAAAAAAATAGATCCCAGCGATAAAAAAATGAAAACAGATTTTAAAAAACGATATGCCGTAAGAATAAGATTAAGTCAAATTTTGGCAGCGCCAGCTTCTGTAATTTTTTTAGAAAAATCATCACAGAATTATGGAATGTTTTTTAATTTTTGCAACATCACATATTCTTAAAAATTTCATTGCGTGTTGTGAAATGGGGACTAAATAGGATAATCATAAATATTTTTAACTTGAGTTGAAAAATCAAGATTTCTAATGATGTTTTCACAAGGTAGGCAACTTAGGTGGTCTTCTACCTATAAATGAATTTAAAATCTACAACAGCTATAATTCCTGAAATATATAGTAAAAATTAAATTAGCTGATTTTATAAATTTTGTGAAAAGGAAGAAATATAAGTAAATCTATCATAAATGTAAAAGATATAATAACATTAAATTTAAATGAAACAGTTTGTCACGCTCTGAGAAAAAAACACGATGATAGTTCAAGGGAGGTAATCGTTGTCCTTCATTCAGATATTAAAGAAAGATTATTTTCCTCTTTTTTTTATTTTCATCTTCCAGTGTTTTTCACACACACACACACACACACACACACACACACACACACACATATATATATATATATATATATATATATATAAAAGGTATCTTAAAAGCGTCAAGAAAGATTTTTTCATTTTTAAGAGGCATTTTAATTCTTAGGTATCTTTTTGTTTTGTTTTTTAGTTTTAATTTCAAGCTAATAGATTAAATTTAATATTTCCAATAAGCAAATACATTGCTGTTTTCAAAATCAAATTTAAGTTAATTGGAATTATTTTTTCTGAATATCAGTAAAATCGATGAAATTGTGTATTTTGACAAATTTGTCAACACAACATAATTCTTTTTATTAAGAAATCTTTCAAGAAGAACATATGCTTTTCTGAAATGTTATTTGAAAACATTAGCTAATTTAAAGTTTAATTAATCTGAATGGAAACAAATATTATTCTTAGTTTATAATAACGTTAATGTTTTTATTAGGTGTTGACACATTTATTGACAAAGTGACGTTTGACTAATTTATGTAAGGGGAGGATAATTGTAATAAAATTACATGATGAATGCAATGAAACATTTTTTTATTACATGATAAATACAAAAAATTTATTTTGTTTAATTTTTAACTGCACAGTGATCCTTAAAAAATTAAAATATTTTACGCATTCTAATATTTTATTGAATTTTAGGTACATTTGCTTTATAGTCTTACCTACAAAGACTCTTGTTGAGGAAATGTTGGCTTTGCAAATAAATTTTAAATTTACTATAATTACAGCTCTTATTTTCTGATAAGGACGTCCGTATTTATAAAAATCACCAATTTTATGCACACTCACATAAAATTTCAAATTCTTTTAAAAATATTGGGGTCACTGAATTGTAGTAAGTTTTTTCCATTTATAATTAGTAAATAGTTTTTTTATTTAATATCAATTGAGCGCTACAAATTAATACAGAATTTTTAAAGTTTATAAAATATTCAAATTTTTTTTTTTTAAAAAATGGAAACAATTCTTGTAACAATTTATTATTGATCAAAAATGTTTTTTGTAAGACAATAGTATCCGAAATATATTCATAAAAGCAATTAAAATCTTTTTAATTAAATAATGTCTTAGTTTTATTGCATTTTTTTTTATTTTTTAAATTCAGAGGAAATTTTCTATAACTGGGGTTCCTGTATACACCCCAAAAAAAAAAAAAAAAAAAATTAAATAAAAATTGATGATTGATTCTCCAAGAACTTGTCTTTATAATTAACATAAACGTTAAGCCCTACGAATAAGTATTTCAAAAAAATTCATAGTACTGCTTAAGTGGGGTAACAGATATAAAAAAACTTACCAACATTTTCTAAAAAAAAACGAAACATTTCAAAAAATAATTTAATTCATTTGTGAATAAGTCCTGAAAGTTCGTTTAAAATCCGACAAATATATGATTTTTGAAATAATTTCCAAATTAATCTGTTTTCCACCGAAAATGACGCTAAAATGTCAAGTACAAATTTATGGTTCCACGTCAAAAAAAAAAAAGAAAGAAAATTTTTAACCAAAATTTTGATGGTTCTAAAAATGATTAAAAACAATAATTTTTAAAAAAATGGATTTTTGATCTTTTGAAGTTCTCTTAATAATAACAAAGACTTTTGACGATAAAACTTTTGTTTAGATGACATTTTTTTTTCATCATGTAGGTTCATTTTTTTAGCGAATCTTCCTCAGTTATCCTAATCGTCTTTTCTACATATGGTACCTTCACCATTTCTGTCTATTAAAAGTAGGTACCTATATGAGATTTTATAAAAAGCAGTATAGCATGATGAAAAAGACGCCAAAAAATTAATGATGATAAAATTTTATCGTCTAAATGTTTATGTCATTATTAAGAGGAAAGATCAAATATTTTGGGGTTATTTTTTTTAGATTTTTTAATCGTTCCTAGCACATCCGAAATTTTCGTTAAAAATTTTGTTTTTTTGAGTCAGCAAAATTGACAGATAATCAATCATCAACCATTTTTTCCATTTTATAAAAAAAAATGAAAAATCTGTTTCAAATTCTTTAAAAATCAATTACAGTTTAAAAAAACTTATTTTAAGAAAATTAGAAATTATAATCTTTATATTTAAAATATTTTGAAACAAGCATTACTTAGTTTCTGCGCCGAAAAGAATTATTTTAAAAAATAAAACAAAGCAGGTCATAACATTTCGCGTCACTTAACAAGTGATGAGTGATAATTTCATTACGTATTGACAGAAGTGATATAATTATTTAGCTTTAAATGAACAAATTATTTACCTCGTTATTTTTTTTATGAAAACTTTCAGCGCTCTAATTTTTTTTTTTGTATTTGGCTTTCACCTTTACATTTACGATGCTTTAAAGAAAATATATTATAAAAAAAAATTAAAATAAAATTGTTAAGAGTGAGATTAAATTTCATAAGAAAGGTATCTAATTAATTTATAGATATCTTTCTTATGAAATTTTATCAGAAGTGTACATGAAAATAATTTTATGTACATTTATTACATTTTACTGTGTTATTTGTATTTCCATTCATTTTATTATTAATTTTGATATTTCATTTATGGAAAAATGTCATAACTGAAATTAATATAAAAATAAGATCATATAAATTTCATAAGATGATACTAATACTTGTAGGTACAATTTTCTCAGGTGAAATTGAAAAATCAAATTAACTTCTCCACACGTGTTTTCAAAAAAAATAAAGGCCATAACAGCGGAGAACAATGCTTAACTTAAATAACGCGACTTAATTGTATTCTTTGGTCTTCCGTCTTTATAATTACAGCTGTATTATGAAAAAAAAAAATACATTTATTAATTACTGATTGGTCAAAACGATACAATTTAAAAATGCGGTAAAAAAAAGAACTATATCATAAGGACATTTACGAAACTGAATGTGGTTTTCAACTAATTTTAATATTTTAACAACTTAAATGTAAAAATCTAAAATAATTGAAGAAATAAAAATAATTATATTAAAAATTCATTTTTCATCAGAAAATTTTGCTTTCAGAAAATAAAATAAAGCAAATAAAAGCATTTGAAATTAAATAATATCTTTTTTTATTGAGTTTTGTATGTTACAATTCAGAGCTGATTTTCAGGGGGGGAGGTCCAATAAAAAAAAAAAAATGCATGATTAGCTTTCCTCAAAGCCTTGTGCTTTTAACTTATATAATCACTAAACTGAATGCTATTGAATTTCTAGAGTTTTCATAAAATTAGTTATGGAGGGGGGGGTAATAAATATATAAAAAAATATTTTGCCAAAATGACTTAAAAAAAAAAAAAAACATATTTATAATAATTTCCATCATCTGTGAATAGTTTCTGAAAGTTTCATTAACATTCGACAATTTTTTTATTTTTGCAAGATTTTCAAAATTAATGTCTATCATACAAAAAAAAAAAACGTTCTAAAAAATTATATATGTTATTTTACTAGTTCCGGTGGTACAAAGAAAAACAATTTTTTTTTTAAATCAAAATTTAGAATGTTCTAAAAGAAAAAAAATTTTTAAAATTATTTAAAAAATACTTTGGTCTTTTCCCAGTGGCGTAAGCATAAAGGGGGTTGAGGGGCGGACTGCCCCAGGTCTTTTTCACAGGAGGGGTGACACAATGTCACATATTGTAAAATTTTTTTCAACCAGGCTAAAAATACAAAAATAGTCGGAAAACAGTGGTGGAGACACAGGGTAAATATATAGGCGGGCATATGATATATAGAAATAATTTATGACCCCCCAGTTTTGTCCCCCCGTCAGAAATTTTCTAATAAATTGTCGGGAAATTACTGAATAGGAAAAATAGCTTTTCAGCTTTTGATTTGAAGTGATTATTTTGTGGTATTGGATTTTTGTCTTGGATCATACATGTAAACAGTAACATACCGGTCAGTAGAGTAAAGTAGAGGTAGAGCATGTATGAAAATTTAGTTATATCTAACCATTCAGCATATGGTGAATGAAATCGGGGTCATTGAGTGAGTATTTAGCGGACCGCCCCGGGTGACGTTTACTCAAAGCTACGCCACTGGTCTTTCCTCATAATAATAGCATAAACATTAGCTGGTAAAATTTTCTTGAAAACATTTTTTTTTTCGTCAAGTTTGTCATTTTTTCATCATACTATGCTTTTTTTTAGCAATCTCATGAAGGGAAAAAAAAAAGACAAACATTTGGTATTACATCTCAGCCATCTTTCAAACTAATGGACTTCCCCATCTTTTTCATTTTCCTTGCCTTATTCTTTTTCTTGATTTTATTTCTGCACTTCCAATTCTCCTTTTTAGTTTTATATCTATTTGTCTTTTTTTTTTCCATCAATTCTTATGTTTACTTTGAGTATTCCTGTTTTGTAATTATTATTTTTGCTTTTCCTACTGTTTCCTTTATTATAGTTGTCAAATTGCTACTCACATTTGTTAATATTAGTTCAATTAATATTATTGTTACACTTTCAAAGAGAAGATAATTTTTCTCGTTAAAAATAATGATACAAAGTATAATAAAGTATTTCTAATTAGATCTCTACTAATAACAGGATCGGTAGACAAGTTACACCAAAAACTACTAAACGACAATACAATGCAGAGGTTCGCACACCAAGTACTTATACTGTTGAAAAAATAATATATATATATATATATATATATATATATATATATATATATATATATATTAACATTGAGGTCAAACAATTTAACGGCGACAGGACAGTTTGTTTCATGATTAAACGCAATTTTCAGGCCATCTACATACTCTCTATCATTGATATTGAGTCCGATAGATATAGCATCCCTTTATTATATAATACATACACACAGACATACGCTTTAACACAACACACACACACACACACACACACACACACACACACATTCACAATACACATATATATATATATATATATATATATATATATATATATGTGAACTCTCCTGTTGAGTTCGACGTATGAGGATCCGACAACCTCAGTTTTATGTTTGAATTAATATGTGACACTTTCGGTCCTCTAGTGACTTGCATGCAAGTCCACATATTATTGTACAACAGCGAGGATCTCGGAACATAGCTAATGGGGAATATTTGCTGAACCTTTTTTGTTATTTTCTTTCGTCCCACGGTCATCCAACACTCATTTGTATACTGTCAAGGTGGTTATAAGGACGTTAGTTATTCTGCCGTCGCTCATCTTTGCAAAGTAATCAGTCAGGGAAATTGTGACTGAAAGTCTCGATTCCACTAATGTTGCATTTTGCAAATAGATCAGCATTCGACATCCTATCGTGAAAAGTTTAGCCACAGATCGCGCGGAGACAACTCTTGTGGAAGACATTCAGATGATTAATATGGAGCAATTGATTCTGAGTCATACAACAATGTTATCAAAACGGCTGCTCTATAAACTCGTATTTTGGTGTCCAATTTGATACCTCTCTCATTCCATAGTCAGAGGCGAAGCTTCCGAAAGTCAATTGTAGCTTTTTGGAGATCCGATTTGTTATTGATTCTAAATATGGAAATTACCTCAGATATTTCAATTTCTTCCTATCAAGGGTTGTCTGGGAATTAATGAAATGGCGGACATTTTTCTGATATCCCGAATCTGCTTTTTGGACAAGGGGGCAACCAGAGGATTACCTCCGTTTTCTTTATGCTAATGATAAGACCAACAGCTTTGCGTGCAATAGAGAAACAGTTGACAAGTTCTTGAGCTTCCTTTAGGGATGTTGCCGCTAATAGTATATATATATTTGAACCGCTGATGGCTGAAAAGTCCATTTTAGACGGTGTATATATATATATATATATATATATATATATATATATATATATATATATATATATATATAATCATTTATTCGAAAATTATAACATAAAAATGTTATAAAATCACTACAAAAATAGCCATTTTGTTTCAACACTTCTGGTGTCTTATCAAGTGATGGTGTTGAATGTAGAATAAAGGGTTTTCAAAGGTTCAAATTAATTTACCTCCCCCCTCGCTAGGGGAAAAGCTGTTACATAAGCTGGAATGACCAATCAAAATACAAGTATATGAGAATTCAAAAAACTTGACAACGAACTTTGGTTATAATAATTATTTAATGCTTTAATGTTAGGGTTAGACTAAAATAGAATTCATTCTAACTAATAAATATTAAATTATACTATAAAATAAAAATTAAAATTAAAATTTTCAATTTTAAATTTAATCTATATTAAGTTTAAAAAAATTATAAAATTATTTAAAGAAGAAACTGAGGAAAAATATACATTTTTTTATTTATTTTTTTTTTATTGAAATTAAGTTGGAATAAACGTTAAGATCTAATGCTGCTCTGAACTTCGTTACAACTTTGATACATTTGAATGGAAGACATATTTTGGGGACGGATGAAATCTTGCAAAAAGACAATACACACACAATCAGATTATAATACACAAACACGCAGACATATTTAGAGATATAAACACGCAAAAAAGCGACGAGACAGGAAATATGTCCACGGCCCAAAAAAAAAAAAAAAAGAAAACATATACATACAATGAAAAGACACATATAAGCGATTATACACACATACATTGATAAAGACACGCAGATATACACACATACATTGATAAAAGACAGGCATATATACCCACCAAGAAATATTCAAATTTGAAAGTGTTATTAAACGAATAACATATTAAAATATAACTTATACGGGCAAAGATATATAGATAAAAATGGTTGAATAGATAAGGTTTAATATGGGTAGAATAGAAAAACAAATATTCGTCAATGAATAAGATAAGGAAAAAGACACTAAAAAATACAGAAATGGATAGAAAAATAGATATATATATATACATAAAAAAATAACAACATCTAATATATAAAAAAAGAAAACCCCTAAACATATAAATATATATAAATATCTTATATTTACTTATATACATATTAGTACATATACACGAGTACAAATATATAACAATATGTGAAAGAAAATAAAAAATACATATAGACCTATGTGTACACACATTCTTCACTACAGATATAAACATACTGAAGTAGACCTACGAACAAACATACACATATACCCATATATATATATATATATATATACGCATACATACACGCATACGCATATGCATATATACACATATAGAAATAAATATAAATATATCAACCTATACAGATTTTAAAAAAAAGTAAATCAACTAAATATATATATATATATATATATACATACATACAGAAACACATAAATATACATATATAAAATATACACATATACAAACATATACATACATAAACCCACATATATTCTAACAATATTATCTTAGTGACGATAAAGGACTGTAAAGTTCATACAAGATTAAAATGTAACAAGACACAACTGTTGATTATTAAGTCTACAAACAATTATATAACCATTATCAAACAAAAGTAGATTTTAGTTAGCATTGATGATACATTCCAAGATATACGATATACAGATATATATATATATATATATATATATATATATATATATATATATATATATATATATATATATATATTAAGAAATGGACAAGGTCGACAATTTATTTATTAAATTTTTTTTATGTTTAACGTTGTTTATTTATAGATACAAAGTATTCCGGCCTTGTCAAAGATCTGAATATTTTCTATAAAAATAACGACATTCAGGCCGGTAAATGTTATTTAATAGATATTTATCATAATGAAAAATTTGCTTAAATACATTATAAATAACAACGTTAAACATAAAAATGTCTTTAATCATAAATATATATATATATATATATATATATATATATATATATATATATATATATATGGCGTATCCAAATGTAAACAAATGACGTCACATATTATGAAATAGATAAAGTCCGACATGAGAATATCATGGAAGATTGTAGTTTAAAGACTGTAAAATCGACCTTGCTAACTGAACGCTCTTCTGTGGCCAAATCGGTTAAAGGCACGTCAGGTTATATGACGGTTCCGTATAGGATACAGGTCCGATTTCTGTCGGAGGACGAATATTTTCTATGAAAATTTCTCGGATATTCAGGTCGGTAAATGTTGTTTAATACTGTTTATTATAAACAGAGCATTTACTTAAATATTTGTATCTATAAAAGAATGTATAAACATAAAATGTCTTAAAATAATTGTCGAACTTTGTCCATTTCATAATGTACATATATGTACAGACACAAACACAATATACGTATACCAACATATAGTTACATCGATAGGAGGATTATCAAGTAATAAAAATAATAGCCTGCTAAACTTATACTAACATAACCTTATCGTCGAAAGTATTACTACCCCTATAGTAAGTTAAATTTATAGCTGTGTTTACACTCAACAGTGAGTTCATTCCTTTGATTTAAGAGATGGGTCTTGTTTTTAAATCTAATTATTTAAAATTTTTTGTTAAGGCATAGATAACCAGGGGCATATAGGGAATTATATATTTTGGCTCTCTTGATTAATTTCCATTTAACAATAGGTGTTTTGTTTTTTATGCGGGCAAGTGGATGACAGAACGTAGGAAGCAGAGGAAAGGAACTTGTTGAGAGCTGCAATGGATTGAGGAAGGTAGGGAGCTATGATCGCCTATGACCTGAAAGCACATAGCAAATAAAAAAAGAACAGAGAAAGATACACTATTTAATGTTGGCCGCTTCCATTGTATTGGAACGATTTTCAGAATTTTAATTCTTTCTTTACATTGAGTCCTATATAATATTCTGGTGTTATCGATTAAAATTTGCCTTATGTTAATATTATTTTGGTTATTTACGATATGTTGATCTATATGTGCAAGAATTGCACTAAATTTTGACAAATGACGAATCAACTTACGAGAGAATTCGGAGTATTTAATAATACAGATAGAAAAAAATTAAGAATTGCGTGAGATACGGTTTTGCCTAAATTATTTACATTATGCTCGAAAATATTTTCCGAAAAACAACCTGGGAAGGAACGAGTCTAAACATAAACAAATAGTATTTGAACCTTTTATGATTTGCCGACATTTTATTAATATCTTATCACCGGATGAGTAACAAGAAATGATAAATGATTTGAATAGAGAAAATCTCAAGGTCAGTTTAAAGAGGAACAGAAATTGGATGAAATAGTAATGTTCAAGTGCAACCACCTGAGATTTTGATCATAAAAGTATTACTTTCTGGATATCATCTTTTACCGAGCTGGGACTGACCCTGTAAATTCAGAAGTGACGAGAAGGTGTCATTAGCCACGAAAATGTACATTTGTTTTATTTTGTTTTTGATCAGTAAAGTTGAACGTTTGTGTTTTGTTGCTTTGTATTCCATTTTCGACTTTTTGTGTTTAATCTTCTAGGATGGCCGAAATGCTGGAAGGAAAAATGTAAGGTTCACTCAAATAGTCAGCGGCAGATGTGAGATTTCAAAAAATAGTAGGGTTACGAAGAGAAGGGTTACGAAGAGGCTAATATATATATATATATATATATATATATATATATATATATATATATATATATATATATCTTATTTCTTGACAATGCCAGATATCTTCGTTGCCGTTTTTTGAGAACTATGCCCTGGTAGCATCAGATATAAAATACCTTACGTATTCAGGCAGGCGTTTGAAAAGGTGATAAAGAACATCAGTATTCCATAGCAATGCATGTGACGGAAGGCGGCGAAATTGTTCCCACGAAAACTCAGAGTTTGCAAATAGAATATAAAACAATTTGTCCCAGTACACAAAAGAAGACGATCGTGATAGTGTTTTCATTGCAGTGTCGAGGATGTGTCCATAATGGACAAATCCTAGAAAAAAAAAATACGATATATTTGTCCTTTTACCCGAAGGGCATTTAGCAACGACCCTAACATTTCATTGTATCATGGAGGCTCACTGTACAACATAGACCCAACTGTTGGCTTTTGTTCCTAAAATTTTCCCATAAAAGAAAAATGTCCCCGTTATTTCTATTCCTACAAAAGGTAAGTACGGAAAAAAGGAAATATACACTCAGTTGACGAAGAAAGTCAAAAGAATATAGACCCCTGCAATGGTTGAAGCCTACTGAATAAAAACTACACACAGTCACACACACACAGACACACGCACAAACAGACACACACACACACACATATATATATATATATATATATATATATATATATATATAACTGTAATAAAATATAGAAATAAAGACAAATGTTAACTAGAAGAAATTGTAAAAAGAGGAAAATATATAAGGCGAATCAATGGAGAAACTAGAGGAGAAACTTTGAAAGAATTTATAGAAAGTTATGCAAACAATTTGCTATTATTTAAATACAAAATATACAAGTATAATAACATATTATCAAAATGTATATGCGAAGTAAAAATGAAAGAAAAAGACAAAATCCCATTAGCATATAATGGAAAAGGGAAAACAGAAAAATAAACTGCAATTTATGTTTGGAGGAAAAACTAAAAATTATATAATAATAAGCTAATAAATAGAAGGAATTAAATTAATATTATTTTTTAATGAATTCACCCCAAGCAAGGCGATAATGGTACTAAGACTCAAGGGGCTACTGTGAGTGAAAGAGAATTAAAAAAAAACTTTAGAGACAACTGGAGACCCAATATTAAACAGGAAACAAGGAATAAACTTGTTCAAAAGACCAACGAGAAATGTGAACTGGCGAACTGCTAGTACGCTGACGCATTCCTTAAAAACGTGAAAAGAATAGATCTCATGAACTCTATTAATAAACAGCAAATGCTGAAAAACAGCAAAGTATGAAACAGAGCCGTGAATGGGTAAATAAAATAAAAATATTTTATATTTATTAAGAAACTCATTTTTAATCCGTTTTTCCTTTATCACTCCCCCTTCTTCTCAGGACTGCAACATATTAGACAGAATTTCTGACTATAGAAATGTCTCTTTCTTTCTCTCTCTCTCCCTCTACATTCATCTGAGAACATTTTTATGTTTAGTGATTTTAATGCTCATTATCTCAAGTGGCTTAATCCTTCTGATGTTACTGATGCTGTCGGTATTCAGGCCTTCAATTTTGCTCTCAGTCAAATAGTGGATTTCCTTACTCGTTTCACTGATAATTCTTATGAAAAAAAACTTTCCTTGATTTGTTCCTTACCTCTTCTCTAAGATCTTGTCGAGCATCACAACTCCGTCCTCTTGGCAATTCGGATCATGCTGTAATATTTGTAGATATTTCTTTTGAGACGTCTATGACAGAAACCTAATATTCTGTTTTATTTGACTACCAGCCGGGAGACTTCTAAGTGGTAGTGACAGAGTGTATTTATATCACTTCCAATCTCAGAATTAAACACTTGCCCCCAATTAAATGCTAACTGAAAAATTTTCGGTATTTATTTATATGGTTTCTGTGGATTGATTTCAAGCCAACCATTGTTTCTGATACATGGGCTAATCGAGAGCGAATTCCCGAGCTGATACTGTCCTGGCTTTTGGTACTCGACATGCATTCTACACTAGTATGTTTTCTTTCTCTCTCTCTCTCTCTCTCTCTCTATATATATATATATATATATATATATATATATATATATATATATATATATATATATATATATATATGTGTGTGTGTGTGTGTGTGTGTGTGCGCGCGCAATGCCATTTTAATGTATTTTGTTATGTAAGAATATCATTCGCCTGATGAATTCAATAAAACTTTTCGAGTTCGCCCCTTTAGGAGAAGATACATAATGTAAAGCATTTTGCAAATACGCTTAAAATGTAACGAGTATGATGAATGTGTAATGTAATTTATGGACGTACACTTGTAAAACATGGAATTTTGCAAAATCGCTTTAAAACAAATTAAAATTGCAGAAAGGTTAATAAAGCGTAATGTTAGAAATGAATATTTAAGAAATAAAAACAGATTAATATGGATGATAGATTAAGAAAGCAAGTGAAAAGATAACCAGGCAAATACTTGTGCTAGGCGGGACACAGATCATGAAGAAAGAATTGCGTAAAAGGTTTGATTGAATTTTATTTAATTGATAATAAATTCAAAGATGAGCAACAATGACAACATATTATGAAATGGATTAAGTCCGACAATTATTTAATTTATTTTCTGTTTATTTTTATTGTTAACGTTACGATAAATATCGTGTGTAGAAATAATCCATCGAGAAAAATCGTCGGGGTGTATGTTTCTAAACAGTAATTCGGACTTTGCTAACCGGACGCTTATTTGTGGCTGAATGTCAGATCAAGTGATTGTTCTCATCAGGGTTACAGGTTCAATTCCTGCCGGAGAAGCACATTTTTTAACGAATTGTTTCGAACATTCAGGCCGGTAAAATTAATTAATACTGTTTAATTAAAAGAAAAAAAAATAGAGCATTTAAATTATATCTATAAAAATAACGTATAAACTGAACATACACACACACCAACGTCGATAGCACTACTCGGTGTTTCATGCAGAACTGAATTAAACTCCTAGTAGTATTATCAGCGTTGGATATTATGCATATTTACTAATATATAATTATAAGTCTGTTTTATAACATTGAGCACTCCATTTATAACACCTAAGGAATAAATATACTTACTTACGTGCAAGTATTTGTGCGTGTATGCACATTTTTATTCTACCCATTCACACACACACACATATATATATATATAATTCGCGTTCGTGCGCGTGTGTGTATTTATAAAACAGTCTTTCATTGATGCAAGTTTGGTTGAAATTGACAAACGAACGCTGTTTTTTTAATCATTTTTTTTTTTTACTTAAAGTATCTTGTTTCCATAAATTTTCCATCTGTTTGAATTCAACGAATGTGTCGTTTGTCCAAATGTTTTTGCTCTTGAAAAGCAATGTGTTTGTGCGAAATTCTGTTTCAAATTAGAGGAAAAAAAAACTTTAACAGGGATTTCTAAATTTGCTTCAAACCTACGCACGAGATATTTCTTGTCCGCACGCAATGTCAGCACTAATTAAAATTCATGTGAAATACTTGTAAATGTAATGTAAATGTTGTGTTGGTCGTCTTTTTTATTTGAGGAAATTGTTTATCATGAGTTTGTTTCACAGGATTAAAACGTTTTACAGTAAAGAATTCCGTCAGTGTTTAAGAAATGCATATCAAAAGAAGAGATGAAAGGAAAAACAAGATCTGGATGCTGAATCATGACACCGTGCCTGCACACGTCTCTCTAATCTGTGAATTGTTTGTAAAATATGAAACTACTTTCATTCTCTCGTTATACTCCTCTCCATATTTAAGCATTTATTTTTTGTTTTACAAAGGTGAAACTCGTGTTCAAAGGTTCGTCGATCATGTATTACCAGACCTGAACACAATTCCTCAAAGCAAATTCCAGAATTAGAAAAACGACGAGGAGAGTGAAGAGGATGATTTAGAAGGAGACAAGTTTTTTTAATGCAATAAATTTGCTTTTGAAAGTCTTTTTTTGTTTTACATGACTTGTATACTAACGTATTTGTGTGCCAAATATACTAATATATACTAATTATACAAAAGAAAACAGAAACGATTATAATGAAAATTAGTCATACTGTTTTTTTTTTTTTTCATTTGTTGAAAGAAAAGAAGATGATCAAGAACTTTTTTTACATTTCGACCGAACAAAAACGGCAACGAAGGAAAACATGACTGTGAAATCTGCCGCAAATGCTAACTAGTCGCGTTATATAAGTGTTCTCTGGTCAAACATTAGCACCCAATCACATGTCATGGTTGGTCTCGTGATTTCACAAAATATATATAGCCACGTGATTAACAACGCGTCCTTAGTTGATTTAGTTTCGCGCCTTCCTTTAATCGTCGTCTTTTTACAGAATATTAAAGACGTCTCTTTTGATCGTACCAATCTCGACTCTTTTTGGTCAAGCAATATTTTAGAATATTTGCAATACTAACAATCCTCAGAAAAGATATAGTAAGTGTATTATAAGTGGGTTAGAAGTGTTTTGCGTAGGTGTAATCTAGGAGCAATAAAAAACTGATCCAACGACCAATGTTTCAATCTATCTATTGTTTATTAAATTGTTTTGTATTTATATACATACAAGTGCAGACTGAAAAGTTCATTGGTTGCCTATGAAAGAGTCACGCTAGAGATGTGAAATCTCGCATGCATTAAGTTTAAACTTTCCTTCTTAATAATTGCATTGTTTATTTCAGGTAAAAAGAAGACTATTTATTCTGTTGGTCAAAAAAGTCATCAGCATCAGATATGACGTCATCATCACTGCGATATTGATTCCCATCCAAGTTTTTTTTTCGTGTTGGGGAACTGATAATAGGCAGAATGGGCCAAATCGCGAGAATAAGGAAGATAATCAACCAGTTCAAAGCCACAATCAAGAACAGCAGCCATTGAAACCAAGGCCTTGTGTACTAGAACATTGACATAATAAAATAAGACCACTTTCGTCTGTTTTCCTGGTGCTTTTGAAAATAGTCAGTAAGCACAATGTCTTTTGTATCCCCAAAATCTGCAGATGAAACGACGTTGGTCTTCTTTGGAACAGGCGGACAACAGTGTTTCCATTATATGTATTGTCACTGGTTCAAATTGAAGAACCCAACATTTATCCTGATTTAGGAAACGTTCAAGGAAAGTAGTTTGGATCTGCCTCATACAATGTCATATTTTCCTGTGATGTGATCAGCTGGTGCGTTTTTTTGATCAGGTGCCAGAAGACATGGCACTCACAGAGCAGAAACTTTTGTCATACTAAATTCATAGTGCAGAATATTCTCAACTCTCTCACAGGATATACTAATAGTATTGGCTGTTTGATTTATAGTCAATCGCCCGTCATCCATCACTATGTGGGGACACACAGTCAATGTTTTCCTCGGTGCTGGCAGTTGCAAGACATCCAGATCTTGGATAAACTTCAAGACATTCTCTTTACCTCCAAGACTCAGCTGCCCACTTTTGCACTGTTGATAATGCTGGAGTGTCATACCTTAATGTAGCAACTATGTAAGCATGAATATCCCTGAGGATTAAACCCGTTTTTTCTGCAGGTACTGGATAACATCATGATTCCAAATTTTGTCCATTTTAAGAAAATACCTAGTTACATTTGAAGTCGTCTTTGAACAGTCAAGTGTCAGTTTACTTGAATGGAAACAATGCAGTTATTAATAGAAAGTTTTTAAATTAATGCATGTAACATTTCAAAGCTCTAGCATCACACCTTCATATTCAGCCTATGAACTTTTCAGCCCACCTTCGTGATGACAGATGAAATCCGATAGAATATTTCGTAAAGATATAATCAATTTTTAATCAGGAAAGAATGTCAAAATAAAAATCAACTTTTTTTTATAAATGTGATTTGTTAGTTTTTCTGTTAAACGAGGTCTAATGACATTTCTGGCTGAAGGAAGATCTTAGTTCATTCACGAAGGTGGGAAATCTATTATCGTATAAATAACAAACAGTCGGAAATTGAATAATAAGTATCCGCTGGAAGAAACAGTTTTTAACACCCCAAACATCACTACCCCGCCTACTCGACTTGAGTAATTGTGGTGGGGGAATGTTGGGCTTGGAGGAATTTACAGCTAATAAGTGACGCTCATGAAAATATTTCAGTTCTACTCATTCATTCACCATTATTTGTGTGTGGACTTCTTTCTCTTTCTCTTTCTTTTCCACTTTTTCTATTTATCTCTCACTCATTTGTTTCTCGTCTCTCTTTAACCGAGGTGTGGCCCGTAAGTTCGAAGAAGCTGACCATGAAAAAAATTAACCAACCATCAAATTTCTATTATTATCTTTCAAGTAGTCTCTTGTCTGCTGTCTGCTCCAAACTGACATGCAGATGGGGTCTACTCACAAAATGTAAAATATTGCTTACACCCACTGATTTAAATTCCTCGAATGAATCCAGTTCTCTGATGAAAATTACCGAGAAATTGCCTCTATTGCAAAAGAATAGTTGGTGTCGAAGGCAGAAATTCTAACACAAGAAGATTTAAGCAAGAAATATACAATCTTATAGTTTCTTCAGAGCTAAATTCTTTAATCAGAAATTTTTGATAGACATAGTTATAGATTTAATCCATTTCCTCTCTAGCAGATGTCTGTCTAAAAACGCACGTGAATGTGCATAATTTGTTTAGACGTTTTGTTTTTTGTTTTTTTAAATCTTTCAAGATTGAATCAAGTTTATTCGAATGAAAGAGAAAAAAATGTGTTGAACCCTTAGCGTCGTGCAAGGAAAAATGTGTATGTGTGTATATGTATTTGTTTATTTGCAAGTAAGTATGTATATATGCACACGATCACGCGCGTGTGCATGTGTGTGAAACCATGAAGCAAAGAGACGATATTCACATATATTCGTTGAACCTAGAAAGAAAGAAAGAAAGAAAGAAAGAAATATGAGAAAAAAGAGAAAGTGGGCGGAGAAACTAAGAAAGAGATAGATAAAGAAAATATAGAAAGGGCTGATTGAGTTTGTAAGAGAACGAGAAAGTAAGAAAGGGTGAGATTAAAAGTGTGTGGGAGAGAGCGAGCGGGCGAGCGAACGAAAGAGAGATAAAGAATGAGAGAAACAGAAAAAGAGAGAAAATAATAAAATGAAGTGGTGGTGATAAGAAACACAATGATGGTCTTTCTTCAAATATTTTCTTTTCCTTGTCCATCCAACTGAAATATTTTTGTCCCTCCCTTCAGAAGATTTCCCAGACTTATTGTCTCTTTTCCCATAAAATATTAATGACAACGACAACAATTTATGAACAGTATGCAAAGTCATCATTTGGGGTCACTCATGCCTACTTTGATGGCGTACCAGTTTTAGCGTATTACACTGAACAATTTAAAGCTTCTCCCTCTCCCTTCCCCCCTCTAGCTCTCTCCCTCCCTCTCACTGCAGTCTGTGATGATTGAAGTAACTTGAAACTTGTTTCAGGTGACATTCTTTGGAGTTAGTGGCAACATAAGATCTATTTTTAATTTTGATGTTCTTGTCATTCTGTTCTTTCTAATTTGAGAAATGTGCCGCACGATCATCCATACTTTATCAACAGGACAGGTTATATTTACACCAAGTTAATCGATACTTTGCTGAATCTCAGTCAAGTCTTACATCTAAAATATTGAATAAGAATTTATAATGTTCTGTTAGATTGAGTCTAACCTGCAGCTGTAGCATTACAAAATTGTGAAATTGAAATGAGTCTATTCAGAAATGTGCATATCATTAGTACTAAATATATTAAAACCTATACAATTTAATCTAAGAAAAATTAAATAACGGCTTGCATAAAAAGAAGCACTTCAGGAAAGTTAAACAAAGCTAAGGCTAATGTCGGACAGATAATGATTTATCTAGTTTGTCGTTCATTTTTTTCCAAAACAGCTTCCTTTCATTTTTTTTGTTATTTGCATTGAACTGGGCATATTCGTTCAAACAATATGTTGTCTGTGGGATGCTCATAAACATTCCTATTTTTACTCTAAATTTACAAGAACTCGGTAATATTTTCATTACAACCTAAGAAACCTCAAGACTTATTTTTTCCCTCTTTACAAACGCACAAATTACTGCTACGACAACAGGAGACAACCAGGTTTTGTAACGCTACTCTCAAATCAAAACCAATTTCCGTTGATCTAAACTGAAAGATCGTTCATTTTACTTCTATCATTGTGTTTTAATAAATGAAACATTTTCAAATTCATAAATGATTTTCTGATGCCATAAGAGGATTTATTTTCGTAACATTTTTGTAAATGCAATTGACTTTAATCGAAATCGTTCTCCTTCTCAGTATTTTGTAACGATGTTGTTCATATGCATTGACAAAATATTTATTTCTATTTTTTATAGCCGAAAATGACTGTATATAACACAATGTATATTGAATTGGCTTTGTGAGCTGAAAATACTTTAGACATTTTGATGTTGCACTTCTTAGATGGTGATTAAGCAGCCTCACAAACTTGAACTTACAATTGTTAAACTTGAAAACTAACTGATACCAGAAAAGCCAAAAGAAACATTTTATGTCCATCGTCTTGTTGGGACTTTTGGTTCATTTAATTAATCAGAAGGATTTTGTTCGGATCGGTTGTGTGTCTAAACCTTGTCCCAAACAAATATATAACAAACATGAGATTTCAAACAAAGTAAAAACGAGACATTTATAGATCGAAACAAATAAAACATTTATATACAATTACATATTTACAAACAAGGTTAATATTTGTATTGTTGCGTGCGTTAATTGTATATGTTGCTGAAATGTTGGATGTCTCTGTGTCGTTATGTTTGTTATTTTTGTGTTTGTGTTGAAATATATAATAAGAGTTTTTTTTGGTAAAGTTTGCTAAAGTAGTCTACCTTTGAACGTGTCTGTGTTTGTTTTCGTGATTCGTATTTTATTTTTTAGTAATGAATAAATCAATGTGCATAAGAAATATTGTTCAAAGTTTCGATAGTTGTTCGTTGAGTGTTTCAGGTGAGTCAGTTGAAGTTCGTCAAAAAATGCGCGGTAAAATTCTGTTTTTGAATGTCGTGGATTAATTAGGCAATCGATCGGCGAGTTCGCTAGACTGATTATTTATTGCACATATGTACAAATGTGGCACAAGGCCGAAAAGGGGATTGGGGTAAAGGATGGTCATCACTTGTCTTAGATTAAACTTAGCTAGCCACAATCACTGACCCTATCATACAGAACAATAATCCTTTCACCAAAACAACACATTTATCCATACCTTTCTTACAACAAACACCAAAATGCCTCTTTGACTCCATGAAAAAACCTAAATAATCCCCTTATGTACAAAGTATTGTCCGTGGGGGGAGGGGCATAAAAACAACAACTTTTAAAAATGAACCCCAATGAATATATACAAAAATGACAAAATATATTTACAAGAAACCAAATAAAATTTGTATTAGTAATAAAACCCCCCACAAACTCTTGAATGTGGCAGAAATATCAGTTAACTGGACGAAATTGATGCGGAACTTATGAAAATAAGGCCACACTCATTCTTCCCAAGCATTCACACAGGCACACACTCATTCATACACAACAACAAATACGAAAAACACACACACGAAACGAAAGGCGCCCCGCATCTACCAGAGAACTGACATCACTGACCACCTAAAAAACGAGGGAGGGGATGGGGAGTTAAACCAAAGGAAAAGAAAAAAAAGGGACGGAAATAAAAAAGGGACCAATGAGCAAATACAACCTAGCTAAGTTTACCAGAATCGAAAAAAAAAAAAACTAAAAAAAAAAAAATCCAAAAACCTAATCTAACCTAACTCAGGGATGGGTTACCTATGTTTAACCCAGGAAAAACAATATCCTTAATGCCTAACCGGCATCCAAATGCCACTCAAGGTCAGCCCTTTTACTCGGCACATTCGCGCAAGATTCACCCACCTTTTGCTGAATTCCGATGAGGTGAGCCGCCGCCTTTCCGTCCTGATCTTGACTTTAAGCTGATGCTTAAAGAACAAGATCAGTTGGGAAGAAGTGAACTTCTCGCCCTCATGGAATCCCTTCTGACGCGTCGTCCAAATCACGACTCTCATAACCCCTAGTAAGCAACAGAACACATAGTGTTCAGCCTTCGTCATCTGCGGCACCACATTGCTACAAACAGAACTGGCTTCCAGGACAAAAAACTTTCCGTGCAGCATGCGAACCATGAGGCCTTCAACAAACCTGCACAACGGCACTACCGCCTCGCACTGAAAGAAGGCGTGACCAATAGTCTCGACCTTCCCCGCACAACGACGACAGTTTGGATATTTCTCCAAGCCTGCTGCGCAAAGTCTCTTGCCGACCCAGAGGGCTTCACGAATCACCAGCCAGGTGAGTGATGCCTCATCGTTATTGAGGCATTTCAACCCGGGCGCCCAAGGCCATATCGAGCGAGCCTCCTGCTTCGTAAGACCGAGCTCGCCAATCAGCTCATCTTGTACGGACCCCTAACTAAAACTTGATATAATGCCTTACGCGAGACAACGCCTGGGCGTTGAGAGACCATCCGAAGCCCGTAAGAGGAGCTTCAGCGCGCGACGACATTCACGATAAAAAGGGCACTCGGCACGTGGAGTACGGCTGGCCTCTTCTTCGCACGAGTGCACACTTTTCAGGGACGGAAAATGTTTCTGGACGTCTTCTTTCCAAAAGGCACCCTCCTCATTCGACCCACGACACATTCGGTCCAGAAAGGTAATGCGAAGCATATATTGACGGATCTCAATGCTAGGCATCCCCAGACCGCCCTCAGAGGGATGGAGGCAACAGACCTCGCGAGATACCATGGGGTCTTGCCCTTCCATAAGAAAGAGAACAAGGTCCGGACTAATGACATTAGCCGGGCATACGGGAGTGGAAGCACAGAGAGTCGGTAGAGGAGGATCGGATAGATGTGTGAAACACATACTTCCGCCCTTCCCTTCAGGGAAAGTCTCCTCCGAGACCACAGATTAACCGCGACCTCGGCCTTCCCTTGTACCTCCGACCAGTTCATTTCCAACTGGAGATCAGGACCGAACCAGACGCCGAGTATCTTGATCGGCCCATCCGTCCAGAGGAAAGGTCCGGGAAGAGAAACTCCCTTCCACGCACCCAACCGCAAGCCCACAGACTTATCGCGGTTGATCCTGGCCCCCGTTACCATCTCATACCCACTGATTTCTTTGCTGATTCGTCAATCTCGGCTCTGCTCGACACAAGAGCCGAAACGTCGTCAGCATAGGCAGAATACCTGGCCGAGGTGGTAGCGCCAGGCAGGGAAATTCCGCGCAGGACCGGATTCGCCTTTAACTTGCGAAGGAATGGTTCCAACGCAAGAACGTAAAGCAAGGGCGATAGCGGACAACCTTGACGAATGGAGCGAGACAATACGAAAGGCTCCGACCTTACCCCATTCACTTCCACCAGCGCACCGGGGACGCATACAAGAGTCGGATCCAGGAGCGAAAGTCGGCTCCGAAACCGGCCGCCGACAGGACAGCCTCCAGAAACCGATGGTCAACCCTATCGAAGGCCTTGGACTGATCTAAATTGATCAGCGCGGCTTCACTGTCGACTTGCTCTAAGATCAAGCGTACCATATGAAGGTTATCCTGAATCGTCCTGCCCTTCACAGCACAAGTCTGTTCGGGGCCAATCAGACGAGACAGGACAAGCTGCAAACGGTTGGCTAAGATCTTCGCCAAAATCTTTAAGTCAGTATTTAACATCGTCAAAGGGCGAAAGTTCCCTAACCCATCCCCACCATTCTTGTCCTTACGCAACAACTTGATCACACCCCTGGTGAAGCGTCGAGGTAAAGACCCCTGCCTCATCCAGTGGTTGAAAATCAGCTGCAGCAAAGGAACAAAAATGGGCGACAGCCTCAAGTACACTTCGTAGGGAAGACCATCTAGTCCCGGAGACTTATCCAGGCCAACCTGCTTCAGCGCTTCCCAGATTTCCGACTCTGTTATGGGACCCTCGCACCTAGCCGCTTCAGCTGCCTCAAGGCAGGGAAAGTCAGCCAAATAGGCATCGAACTGAGCAGAGCTCAGACCGGGCTCCCTGGTGAAAAAGATCCTGAAAGTAAAGCCGAAAGGCCTCGCATATGCCCGCGCTTGTAGTCACGGTCCGCTTATCCGGCAATGTGACGCACGCTATATGTCGCTTATCCGCGTTCCTATTCTCCTCTGCACGCAATTCAGCGGCCATATTCGCCGCCTCAGAAGACATTCTTTTTAACCTAGCCCTAACTACCAGAGCTTGATCCTTCTTGGTAAGCAAGGAGGCCAACTCTGCCTTAGCTAAGACTATGTCCCCACTAACACGGGATTTAACAGCCCGATCAACTTTATCTTCTAAAGCCGTTTGCGCCGCTCGTCTATCTAGATTGAGTCGACGACTAAAATCGGCAGCAAACGTTCTAATTTTGATTTTAATTTTCCCCACCAGGCGTTACCCACAACCGCCCCCGTCAATTCCCTCTGAATCATTAGTAGCAGCTGGTCCCGGAAATCCTGCTCACCGAAAAGTGAACAGTTAAATTTCCAGTAACCAGCCAATCTAACCTTAGCTTATCTAAGTTTACACGGACCCGGACAAGCCTATGATCCGTGTAAACTATATAATGGAAACTTGGACACTCTAAGAGCCCTACGTCGACTCTCCTAACTAACACTCGGTCCAGGTAGCTCGCAAGCGAGCCAGGAGCCGAGTCGCCACTAGCTGTCCAAGTCCATGCTACCTCCTGAGGGTGCTCATTCCGGTACTTATCGACAAGATCAAACCTGCCGATAAAGTCCCGAAATGCCTTCACATCAGGATTGTTAGTACCCGGTTTTTACCTATACGATCTATATCGGGGTCAAGGACGGCATTCCAATCCCCCGCTAAAACTACCCGACGAGAAGTCGTCAAAACGGCTCGATCTGCCGAAACAAAGCAGGCCGCTCAGCATGAACATTGGGCGCATAAACCCCAATGAGACGTAAAGCCTTATCCTTTATAGTAACATCCAGCACGCAAAGCCTGCCCGCCGGATCTGCGAAGACAAGGGAACATGCAGCCTTCAAAGACTTGCTCACTAGCCAAGAGACACCCTCGAACGACCATCAAAACATGCTGAATAAAGGGCGAACCCCTTAGACAGTATATCCTCATGGTCATGAGAAGAAAACCGGGTCTCTTGCACACAACAAACATTCACCCCGAGGCGCTGAAGGTCACGAGAGAGCCTCGCCCTGCGAGACTCGGACCTCAGGCCCCGCACATTTAACGTAGCTAACCAGAGAGCCATTGTGAAGTCCGATTAGGGTTGTTTACCAGCATTAAACATGGCTGGGGTAAGGATACCGACCGCGTCTCCCATAGACCCATGGCCCATCTCATTCTTGATGGTGCCGTCTTGGGAGATACCGCCGATATCCCAGGGAAGGTCAATTTAAGAGCTCTATACAGGGATGGATGAACTAAAACGGGGACCCTCCCTGCACAGAACTGTTGTAATTTTTTAATTTGTCATTTTCTACAATGGCGATGGGCAAAGCCATCTTACAGGCATTTACCGCTTCTTCCACCATAGCCCAGGCTTGATTAGCCGCAGGTCCTGACCTAATAACTGTCAGGACCCTCTGGGCATTTGGGAAATTTTGAGGATATTCGATGTCCAAATCGGCGAACTGCTTTATTGAGAGAAGGTATTTTAGCTCTTTCACTCTATTGCCGTAGTCCCTGGCTCTCTCGGCCTGGGCTGGGGAAATACGGCATACCTCCTCTCCTGTGTTGAAAATGAATCTTTTTTTCCTCCTTTCTTCCTGAGTGGGGCTTCTTTGCCTCTTTGGAGCAGGAGGAGGCATCTCGGCATTTTTTGCCGGTGATTGCTTGGGGGGTATGAAGGGGGTGGGTTTTTGTTTAACGGGGGAAGGAGTGGGTGTGTTCATGGGGGTATAAAAAGATCTGTGTCTGTAGGGGCTGGGATCTCTGCTGGTAGGTTTGGCCTTAGATGGTGAAATAGTAGGCGATGGTGAGGGGGTTGTTTCTTTGGGAAGGGGGTGGGTCTATTAGAGGACGTAGAAGGGCTTGGTTCTTTTCTTTCCGAATCCAGTTTCTTTTTCAACTCTTTTAATTTCTCGGACTTTTCATAACCGGGATCAAATCTTTTTTGTTTTTCTTGAAAAGATTCTTCAGAGGCCGGGGCATCGCCCTTAACGTTGTTAGAGGGAGTGGGGCTGTATGTGCCTTTCTTCCTAGGGGCATCAGGGGACTGAGGACCCGCTGTCCGGCGCTTCCCTCTGGCCTTACCAGCAACCAGCCATTCCCCCTTCCCCTTCTCCACAACTGCACCGGCAGCGGGCGAAGGCTCTTTGGGGAATGTGGCTTTTGATGTCGCGCCGACCGGAGGATTAACCGACCCGGTCCTGGAGGCTGGTACGCCCATTACAGGCGAGGCGGAATTTAGAGACGCGGTCAGAGGGGATCTTGAGTAACTGGCGCTTGACTTCCAGAGGCCTTCTTCTCTGGGCAGGAGGAGGAGAGATGACCAGTCACTCCACACCTCCAGCATACCGGTCTTCGACCCGTCACAATGACCGGTAATTTCAAGACGCCAACATCCAGACAGTTGGGGATGGAGCGGAAGGCTTTCTCGTCCAACATGATGTCAAAGCTCCACCCCCGCTCAGGCTATCACAGGAAGCTCCCAGAATCTCGCCATACTGGGAGAAGAACGCCGCGAGATGTTCCCCGATAACCTGAGGAGGGACCTCGTATACCGTTACCCTGGTCTTACGTCGGCCCTCGTACTCTGTACGCAAAATGATCTCCTTGTTGATAAGCTCGCGGCTAGCCGCGGCGACGCAATCTTCTGATGTGGGCAACAGTACGTCCCCATGAAAAAATTTAGCACCCTTAACTATTCTAAGGGGCTTGAACCCAAAGGATTCCAGTGCTTTTAACACTGTGTTTTTCGTCGAGCGACAAATTTTGCGCGTACGCTTGTCCACGACGAAAACAGACACTATTCTTTGTCAATTTTTTCAATTCTTGGGGGTCTTCCAAAAGCCCACCTTCTACAACAAAGGTGTGCGTAACTTTTGGCACGCTCCAAGAACTCCGCTAAATTGATAATGCACTTAGGGGGGACGACCAACAAGAGGGCGATTCCCCGGCCTCAGGCTCAGTTTGCGGATCTTTTCTGGAATCTGGAATTTTTCTGAAATTTGGCCATTATTGGCCTCCATAGGTGAGTCCTTTTCATTATTGCCATTTTCGGCTTCCGTAGAAATATTATTTTTTTTTTTTTTTTTTTTTTTTTCCCCAGCAGCATCAATGTTGCTAGGGAAGTAGTCTCCAGCGCAGGAAATTCCTCTAAGTTATCTTTGTCCGGGGATCTTTCTTTGTAGGATTAAAAAGGTGTTTACGTATAGCCTTTTTAGGCTTTTTTTTTATGGCCAAAAAAGGAGGGTGGCTTTTTTTTTTTTTTTTTATCCATATTAAATAATAAGAAGGAAGGGAGGGGTAAATACGGGGGGGAAACCGCCTTGTAGGCGGAGGGAGGGAAAAAAATAATAAAAGGGAGGGAAAAAAAGGTTTGCAAGACAAATATCAACAGACAGAAGGACGTGTGCAAAAAAAAATGTAAACAGGTAAAACAAATGGACAGACGAGAAAATGTGAACAAGGTTCACAAAAACGAAGAAAGAACAAAATTACAAGTACAACAGACAAGCAAGCTACAAATTACACAATAAAACTAATAAATATACACGGAAAAAAAAGAAAACGTACGAAACACAAAAAGGTTACAAATTACAAAATGGCTGCCGCTAAAAAACGGTCAACCCAATAACGTTAAAAAAGAGGAGGGACAGAAATTACAAACAAATATTATAAACACGTAGATTTTTTTTTTTTTTTTTTTTTTTTTTTCTAACGGGTAACAGAAATAATTAACACGTAATAATTAAAAAACGAGAAACGAAAAATAAAACGATAAACTCCGGGGTGTGGGTACTGGAAAAATTAGACGTAAATAAAAACAGAGATAACTAATAACAGAAAAAAAAATAACGGTAAAAAGGGAAAGGAAATGAAAAGGAAAAAACAAAAGGTCAAAATAAGAAAGTTCGGAAAAATGACAAATTTAAAAAAAAGAGACAAAAATAGGTAAACAATTAAATCAAAAAACTTAACTAAATAAGGCAGTCCAAAAGGTAGAAAAAATAGTCCTTCGAATGACAGCAAAAATGTCTAACACCGGTCAGGAGCAAAAACGGTGTAAAAGCAAAACAAGTACACCGAGTTCGCTAGACTATTATTTATTGCACATATGTACAAATGTGGCACAAGGCCGAAAAGGGGATTGGGGTGAAGGACGGTCATCACTAGTCTTAGATTAAACTTAGCTAGCCACAATCACTGACCCTATCATACAGAACAATATTCCTTTCACCAAAACAACACATTTATCCATACCTTTCTTACTACAAACACCAAAATGCCTCTTTGACTCCATGAAAAAACCTAAATAATCCCCTTATGTACAAAATATTTGTCCGTGGGGGGAGGGGCATAAAAAAACAACAACTTTTAAAAATGAACCCCAATGAAATTATACAAAATGACAAAATATATTTACAAGAAACCAAATAAAATTAGTGTTAGTAATAAAACCCCCACAAACTCTTGAATGTGGCAGAAATATCAGTTAACTGGACGAAATCGATGGGACTTATGAAAATAAAGCCACACTCATTCATCCCAAGCACTCACACAGGCACACACTCATTTATACACAACAACAAGTACGAAAAAAACACACACGAAACGAAAGGCGCCCCACATCTACCAGAGAACTGACATTACTGACCACCTAAAAAAAAACGAGGGAGGGATGGGGAGTTAAACTAAAGGAAGAAAAAAAAAGGGGGGGACAGAAATAAAAGGGGACCAATGAGCAAATACACCTTAGCTAAGTTTACCAGAATAGAAAAACTAAAAGAAAAAAATACAAAAACCTAATCTAACCTAACTCCGGGATGGGTTGCCTATGTTCAACCCAGGAAAACAATATCTTAATGCCTAACCGGCATCCAAATGCCACTCAAGGTCAGCCCCTTTTACTCGGCACATTCGCGCAAGAATCACCCACCTTTTGCTGAATTCCGATGAGGTGAGCCGCCGTTTTCCGTCCTGATCTTGACTTTAAGCTGATGCTTAAAGAACAAGATCAGTTGGGAAGAAGTGAACTTCTCGCCCTCATGGAATCCCTTCTGACGCGTCGTCCAAATCACGACTCTCATAACCCCTAGTAAGCAACAGAACACATAGTGTTCAGCCTTCGTCATCTGCGGCACCACATTGCTACAAACAGCTCTGGCATCCAGGACAAAAACCTTTCCATGCAGCATGCGAACCATGAGGCCCTCAAGAAACTTGCACAACGGCACTATCACCCTGCACTGAAAGAAGGCGTGACCAATAGTCTCGACTTCCCCGCACAGCGACGACAGTTTGGACAATTCTCCAAGCCTGCTGAACAAAGTCTCTTGCTGACCCAGAGGGCTTTACGAATCACCAGCCAGGTGAGTGATGCCTCATCGTTATTGAGACATTTCAACCCGGGCGCCCAAGGCCATATCGAGCGAGCCTCCCGCTTCGTAAGACCGAGCTCGCCAATCAGATCATCTTGTACGGACCCCCTAACTAAAAACTTGATATAATGCCTTGCGAGACAACGCCTGGGCGTTGGAGAGACCATCCGAAACCCGTAAGAGGAGCTTCAGAGCGCGACGACATTCACGATAAAAAGAGCACTCGGCACGTGGTAAACGGCCGGCCTCTTGTTCGCACGAGTGCACACTTTTCAGGGATGGAAAATGTTTCTGGACGTCTTCTTTCCAAAAGGCACCCTCCTCATTCGACCCACGACACATTCGGTCTAAAAAAGTAATGCGAAGCATATATTGACGGATCTCAATGCTAGGCATCCCCAGACCGCCCTCAGAGGGATGGAGGCAACAGACCTCGCGAGATACCATAGGGGCCTTGCCTCTCCACAAGAAAGAGAACAAGGTCCTGACTAATTGCATTAGTCGGGCATACGGGAGTGGAAGCACAGAGAGTCGGTAGAGGAGGATCGGATAGATGTGTGAAACACATACTTCCGCCCTTCCCTTCAGGGAAAGTCTCCTCCGAGACCACAGATTAACCGCGATCTCGGCCTTCCCTTGTACCTCCGACCAGTTCATTTCCAACTGGAGATCAGGACCGAACCAGACGCCGAGTATCTTGATCGGCCCATCCGTCCAGAGGAAAGGTCCGGGAAGAGAAACTCCTTCCACGCACCCAACCGCAAGCCCACAGACTTATCACGGTTGATCCTGGCCCCTGTCACCATCTCATACCCACTTATTTCTTTGCTGACTTCGTCAATCTCGGCTCTGCTCGACACAAGAGCCGAAACGTCGTCAGCATAGGCAGAATACCTGGCCGAGGTGGTAGCGCCCGGCAGGGTAATTCCGCGCAGGACCGGATTCGCCTTTAACTTGCGAAGGAATGGTTCCAACGCAAGAACGTAAAGCAAGGGCGATAGCGGACAACCTTGACGAATGGAGCGAGACAATACGAAAGGCTCCGACCTTACCCCATTCACTTCCACCAGCGCACCGGGGGTCGCATACAAGAGCCGGATCCAGGAGCGAAAGTCGGCTCCGAAACCGGCCGCCGACAGGACAGCCTCCAGAAACCGATGGTCAACCCTATCGAAGGCCTTGGACTGATCTAAATTGATCAGCGCGGCTTCACTGTCGACTTGTTCTAAGATCAAGCGTACCATATGAAGGTTATCCTGAATCGTCCTGCCCTTCACAGCACAAGTCTGTTCGGGGCCAATCAGACGAGACAGGACAAGCTGCAAACGGTTGGCTAAGATCTTCGCCAAAATCTTTAAGTCAGTATTTAACATCGTCAAAGGGCGAAAGTTCCCTAACCCATCCCCACCGTTCTTGTCCTTACGCAACAACTTGATCACACCCCTGGTGAAGCGTCGAGGTAAAGACCCCTGCCTCATCCAGTGGTTGTAAATCAGCTGCAGCAAAGGAACAAAAACGGGCGACAGCCTCAAGTACACTTCGTAGGGAAGTCCATCTAGTCCCGGAGACTTATCCAGGCCAACCTGCTTCAGCGCATCCCAGATTTCCGACTCTGTTATGGGACCCTCGCACCTAGCCGCTTCAGCTGCCTCAAGGCAGGGAAAGTCAGCCAAATAGGCATCGAACTGAGCAGAGCTCAGACCGGGCTCCCTGGTGAAAAGATCCTGGAAATAAAGCCGAAAGGCCTCGCATATGCCCGCGCTTGTAGTCACGGTCCGCTTATCCGGCAATGTGACGCACGCTATATGTCGCTTAGCCGCGTTCCGATTTTCCTCTGCACGCAATTCTGCGGCCATATTCGTCGCCTCAGAAGACATTCTCTTTAGCCTAGCCCTAACTACCAGAGCTTGATCCTTCTTGATAAGCAAGGAGGCCAACTCTGCCTTAGCTAAGACTATGTCCCCACTAACACGGGATTTGACGGCCCGATCAACTTTATCTTCTAATGCCGTTTGCGCCGCTAGTCTATCTAGATTGAGTCGACGACTAAAATCGGCAGCAAACGTTCTAATTTTTGATTTTAATTTTCCCCACCAGGCGTTACCCACAACCGCCCCGTCAATTCCCTCTGAATCATTAGTAGCAGCTGGTCCCGGAAATCCTGCTCACCGAAAAGTGAACAGTTAAATTTCCAGTAACCAGCCAATCTAACCTTAGGTTTATCTAAGTTTACACGGACCCGGACAAGCCTATGATCCGTGTAAACTATATAATGGAAACTTGGACACTCTAAGAGCCCTACGTCGACTCTCCTAACTAACACTCGGTCCAGGTAGCTCGCAAGCGAGCCCAGGAGCCGAGTCGCCACTAGTTGTCCAAGTCCATGCTACCTCCTGAGGGTGCTCATTCCGGTACTTATCGACAAGATCAAACCTGCCGATAAAGTCCCGAAATGCCTTCACATCAGGATTTTTAGTACCCGGTGTTTTACCTATACGATCTATCTCAGGGTCAAGGACGGCATTCCAATCCCCGCTAAGACTACCCGACGAGAAGTCTTCAAAAACGGCTCGATCTGCCGAAACAAAGCAGGCCGCTCAGCATGAACATTGGGCGCATAAACCCCAATGAGACGTAAAGCCTTATCCTTTATAGTAACATCCAGCACGCAAAGCCTGCCCGCCGGATCTGCGAAGACAAGGGAACATGCAGCCTCCAAAGACTTGCTCACTAGCCAAGAGACACCCCTCGAACGACCATCAAAACATGCTGAAAAAAGGGCGAACCCCTTAGACAGTATATCCTCACGGTCATGAGAAGAAAAACGGGTCTCTTGCACACAACAAACATTCACCCCGAGGCGCTGAAGGTCACGAGAGAGCCTCGCCCTGCGAGACTCGGACCTCAGGCCCCGCACATTTAACGTAGCTAACCAGAGAGCCATGAGAAGTCCGATTAGGGTTGTTTACCAGCATTAAACATGGTCGGGGTAAGGATACCGACCGCGTCTCCCATAGACCCATGGCCCATCTCATTCTTGATGGTGCCGTCTTGGGAGATACCGCCGATATCCCAGGGAAGGTCAATTTAAGAGCTCTATACAGGGATGGGTGAACTAAAACGGGGACCCTCCCTGCACAGAACTGTTGTAACTTTTTTAATTTGTCGTTTTCGACAATGGCGATGGGCAAAGCCATCTTACAGGCATTTACAGCTTCCTCCACCATCGCCCAAGTCTGATTGGCTGCAGGTCCTGACCTAATAACTGTCAGGACCCTCTGGGCATTTGGGAAGTTTTTCGGCTCCTCAATATCAAGGTCAGCAAACTGTTTGATTGAAAGCAGGAATTTCAAGTCTTTCACCCTGTTACTATAGTCCCTGGCTCTTTCGGCCTGGGCAGGGGAAATACGGCATACCTCCTCTCCTGTGTTGAAAATAAATCTTTTTCCTTTTTCTTTTGAGTTGGGCTTCTTTGCCGCTTGGGAGCAGGAGGAGGCATCTCGGCATTTTTTGCCGGTGATTGCTTGGGGGTATGAAGGGGGGTGGGTTTTTGTTTAACGGGGGAAGGAGTGGGAGTGTTCATGGGGGTATAAAAGGATCTATGCCTATAGGGGCTGGGATCTCTACTGGTGGGTTTGGCCTTTGATGGTGAAATAGCAGGCGATGAAGGGGGTTGTTTCTTCGGAGAAGGGGCGGGTCTACTAGAGGACGTAGAAGGGATTGGGTCTTTTCTATCTGAATCCAGTCGCTTTTTCAATTCTTTGAGTTTTTCCGATTTTTCATAGCCGGGGTCGAATCTCTTTTGTTTATCTTCAAATGATTCTTCAGAGGCCGGGGCATCGCCCTTAACGTTGTTAGAGGGAGTGGGGCTGTATGTGCCTTTCTTCCTAGGGGCTTCAGGGGACTGAGGACCCGCTGTCCGGCGCTTCCCTCTGGCCTTACCAGCAACCAGCCATTCCCCCTCCCCCTTCTCCACAACTGCACCGGCAGCGGGCGAAGGCTCTTTGGGGAATGTGGCTTTCGATGTTGCGCCAACCGGAGGATTAACCGACCCGGTCCCGGAGGCTGGTACGCCCATTACAGGCGAGGCGGAATTTAGAGACGCGGTCAGAGGGGGATCTTGGGTAACTGGCGCTTGACTTCCAGAGGCCTTCTTCTCTGGGCAGGAGGAGGAGAGATGACCAGTCCTCCACACCTCCAGCATACCGGTCTTCGACCCGTCACAATGACCGGTAATTTCAAGACGCCAACATCCAGACAGTTGGGGATGGAGCGGAAGGCTTTCTCGTCCAACATGATGTCAAAGCTCCACCCCCGCTCAGGCTATCACAGGAAGCTCCCAGAATTTCGCCATACTGGGAGAGAAGAACGCCGCGAGATGTTCCCCGATAACCTGAGGAGGGACCTCGTATACCGTTACCCTGGTCTTACGTCGGCCTTCGTACTCTGTACGCAGTATTATTTCTTTGTTGATAAGCTCACGGCTAGCCGCGGCGACGCAATCTTCTGATGTGGGCAACAGTACGTCCCACATGAAAAATTTAGCACCCTTAACTATTCTAAGGGGCTTGAACCCGAAGGATTCCAATGCTTTTAACACTGTGTTTTTCGTCGAGCGACAAATTTTGCGCGTACGCTTGTCCACGACGAAAACAGACACTATTTTTTTTGTCAATTTTTTTCAATTCTTGGGGGTCTTCAAAAGCCCACCTTCTACAACAAGGTGTGCGTAACTTTTGGCACGCTCCAAGAACTCCGCTAAATTGATAATGCACTTAGGGGGACGACCAACAAGAGGGCGATTCCCGGCCTCAGGCTCAGTTTGCGGTTCTTTTCTGGAATCTGTAATTTGGCCATTATTGGCCTCCATAGATGAGTCCTTTTCATTATTGCCATTTTCGGCTTCCGTAGAAATATTATTATTTTTTTCTTTTTCTTTTTCATTTTCCCCAGCAGCATCAATGTTGCTAGGGGATGTAGTCTCCAGCGCAGGAAATTCCTCTAAGTTATCTTTGTCCGGGGGATCTTTCTTTGTAGGATTGAATAGGTGTTTACGTATAGCCTTTTTAGGCTTTTTTTTTATGGCCAAAAAGGAGGGTGGCTTTTTTTCCTTTTTTTTATCCATATTAAATAATAAGCAGGAAGGGGAGGGGTAAATACGGGTGGGGAAACCGCCTTGTAGGCGGAGGGAGGGGAAAAAAAAAATAATAAAAGGGGAGGGAAAAAAGGTTTGCAAGACAAATATCAACAGACAGAAGGACGTGTGCAAAAAAATGTAAACAGGTAAAACAAATGGACAGACGAGAAAATGTGAACAAGGTTCACAAAAACGAAGAAAGAACAAAATTACAAGTACAACAGACAAGCAAGCTACAAATTACACAATAAAACTAATAAATATACACGGAAAAAAAAGAAAACGTACGAAACACAAAAAAGTTACAAATTACAAAATGGCTGCCGCTAAAAAACGGTCAACCCAATAACGTTAAAAAAGAGGAGGGACAGAAATTACAAACAAATATTATAAACACGTTTTTTTTTTTTTTTTTTTTTTTTTCTAACGGGTAACAGAAATAATTAACACGTAATAATTAAAAAACGAGAAACGAAAAATAAACAGATAAACTCAGGGTGTGGGTACTGGAAAAATTAGACGTAAATAAAAACAGAGATAACTAATAACAGAAAAAAAGTAACGGTAAAAAGGGAAAGGAAATGAAAAGGAAAAACAAAAGGTCAAAATAAGAAAGTTCGGAAAAATGACAAATTTAAAAAAGAGAGACAAAAATAGGTAAACAAATAAATCAAAAAACTTAACTAAATAAGGCAGTCCAAAAGGTAGAAAAAAATAGTCCTTCGAATGACAGCAAAAATGTCTAACACCGGTCAGGAGCAAAAAACGGTGTAAAAAGCAAAACAAGTACACCGAGTTGGCTAAACTATTATTTATTGCACATATGTACAAATGTGGCACAAGGCCGAAAAGGGGATTGGGGTAAAGGACGGTCATCACTAGTCTTAGATTAAACTTAGCTAGCCACATTCACTGACCCTATCATACAAAACAATATTCCTTTCACCAAAACAACACATTTATCCATACCTTTCTTACTACAAACACCAAAATGCCTCTCTGACTCCATGAAAAAACCTAAATAATCCCCTTATGTACAAAATATTGTCTGTGGGGGGAGGGGCATAAAAAACAACAACTTTTAAAAATGAACCCCAATGTATATATACAAAATGACAAAATATATTTACAAGAAACCAAATAAAATTTGTGTTAGTAATAAAACCCCCCACAAACTCTTGAATGTGGCAGAAATATCAGTTAACTGGACGAAATCGATGCGGGACTTATGAAAATAAGGCCACACTCATTCATCCCAAGCACTCACACAGGCACACACTCATTCATACACAACAACAAGTACGAAAAACACACACACGAAACGAAAGGCGCCCCGCATCTACCAGAGAACTGACATTACTGACCACCTAAAAAACGAGGGAGGGGATGGGGAGTTAAACTAAAGGAAAAAAAAAATGGGGACAGAAATAAAAGGGGACCAATGAGCAAATACACCGTAGCTAAGTTTACCAGAATAGAAAAACTAAAAGAACAAATACAAAAAACCTAATCTAACCTAACTCCGGGATGGGTTGCCCATGTTCAACCCAGGAAAAACAATATCCTTAATGCCTAACCGGCATCCAAATGCCACTCAAGGTCAGCCCCTTTTATTCGGCACATTCGCGCAAGAATCACCCACCTTTTGCTGAATTCCGATGAGGTGAGCCGCCGCCTTTCCGTCCTGATCTTGACTTTAAGCTGATGCCTAAAGTACAAGATCAGTTGGGAAGAAGTGAACTTCTCGCCCTCATGGAATCCCTTCTGACGCGTCGTCCAAATCACGACTCTCATAACCCCTAGTAAGCAACAGAACACATAGTGTTCAGCCTTCGTCATCTGCGGCACCACATTGCTACAAACAGAACTGGCTTCCAGGACAAAGAACTTTCCGCGCAGCATGCGAACTATGAGGCCTTCAACAAACTTGCACAACGGCACTACCGCCTTGCACTGAAAGAAGGCGTGACCAATAGTCTCGACTTCCCCCGCACAGCGACGGCAGTTTGGATATTTCTCCAAGCCTGCTGAACAAAGTCTCTTGCCGACCCAGAGGGCTTCACGAATCACCAGCCAGGTGAGTGATGCCTCATCGTTATTGAGGCATTTCAACCCGGGCGCCCAAGGCCATATCGAGCGAGCCTCCTGCTTCGTAAGACCGAGCTCGCCAATCAGTTCATCTTGTACGGACCCCTAACTAAAACTTGATATAATGCCTTGCGAGACAACGCCTGGGCGTTGGAGAGACCATCCGAAACCCGTAAGAGGAGCTTCAGAGCGCGACGACATTCACGATAAAAGGGCACTCGGCACGTGGTAAACGGCCGGCCTCTTGTTCGCACGAGTGCACACTTTTCAGGGATGGAAAATGTTTCTGGACGTCTTCTTTCCAAAAGGCACCCTCCTCATTCGACCCACGACACATTCGGTCTAAAAGGTAATGCGAAGCATATATTGACGGATCTCAATGCTAGGCATCCCCAGACCGCCCTCAGAGGGATGGAGGCAACAGACCTCGCGAGATACCATAGGGGCCTTGCCTTCCACAAGAAAGAGAACAAGGTCCTGACTAATTGACATTAGTCGGGCATACGGGAGTGGAAGCACAGAGAGTCGGTAGAGGAGGATCGGATAGATGTGTGAAACACATACTTCCGCCCTTCCCTTCAGGGAAAGTCTCCTCCGAGACCACAGATTAACCGCGATCTCGGCCTTCCCTTGTACCTCCGACCAGTTCATTTCCAACTGGAGATCAGGACCGAACCAGACGCCGAGTATCTTGATCGGCCCATCCGTCCAGAGGAAAGGTCCGGGAAGAGAAACTCCTTCCACGCACCCAACCGCAAGCCCACAGACTTATCACGGTTGATCCTGGCCCTGTCACCATCTCATACCCACTTATTTCTTTGCTGACTTCGTCAATCTCGGCTCTGCTCGACACAAGAGCCGAAACGTCGTCAGCATAGGCAGAATACCTGGCCGAGGTGGTAGCGCCCGGCAGGGTAATTCCGCGCAGGACCGGATTCGCCTTTAACTTGCGAAGGAATGGTTCCAACGCAAGAACGTAAAGCAAGGGCGATAGCGGACAACCTTGACGAATGGAGCGAGACAATACGAAAGGCTCCGACCTTACCCCATTCACTTCCACCAGCGCACCGGGGTCGCATACAAGAGCCGGATCCAGGAGCGAAAGTCGGCTCCGAAACCGGCCGCCGACAGGACAGCCTCCAGAAACCGATGGTCAACCCTATCGAAGGCCTTGGACTGATCTAAATTGATCAGCGCGGCTTCACTGTCGACTTGTTCTAAGATCAAGCGTACCATATGAAGGTTATCCTGAATCGTCCTGCCCTTCACAGCACAAGTCTGTTCGGGGCCAATCAGACGAGACAGGACAAGCTGCAAACGGTTGGCTAAGATCTTCGCCAAAATCTTTAAGTCAGTATTTAACATCGTCAAAGGGCGAAAGTTCCCTAACCCATCCCCACCGTTCTTGTCCTTACGCAACAACTTGATCACACCCCTGGTGAAGCGTCGAGGTAAAGACCCCTGCCTCATCCAGTGGTTGTAAATCAGCTGCAGCAAAGGAACAAAAACGGGCGACAGCCTCAAGTACACTTCGTAGGGAAGTCCATCTAGTCCCGGAGACTTATCCAGGCCAACCTGCTTCAGCGCATCCCAGATTTCCGACTCTGTTATGGGACCCTCGCACCTAGCCGCTTCAGCTGCCTCAAGGCAGGGAAAGTCAGCCAAATAGGCATCGAACTGAGCAGAGCTCAGACCGGGCTCCCTGGTGAAAAAAGATCCTGAAAATAAAGCCGAAAGGCCTCGCATATGCCCGCGCTTGTAGTCACGGTCCGCTTATCCGGCAATGTGACGCACGCTATATGTCGCTTAGCCGCGTTCCGATTTTCCTCTGCACGCAATTCTGCGGCCATATTCGTCGCCTCAGAAGACATTCTTTTTAGCCTAGCCCTAACTACCAGAGCTTGATCCTTCTTGATAAGCAAGGAGGCCAACTCTGCCTTAGCTAAGACTATGTCCCCACTAACACGGGATTTGACGGCCCGATCAACTTTATCTTCTAATGCCGTTTGCGCCGCTAGTCTATCTAGATTGAGTCGACGACTAAAATCGGCAGCAAACGTTCTAATTTTTGATTTTAATTTTCCCCACCAGGCGTTTCCCACAACCGCCCCCGTCAATTCCCTCTGAATCATTAGTAGCAGCTGGTCCCGGAAATCCTGTTCACCGAAAAGTGAACAGTTAAATTTCCAGTAACCAGCCAATCTAACCTTAGGTTTATCTAAGTTTACACGGACCCGGACAAGCCTATGATCCGTGTAAACTATATAATGGAAACTTGGACACTCTAAGAGCCCTACGTCGACTCTCCTAACTAACACTCGGTCCAGATAGCTCGCAAGCGAGCCAGGGCCGAGTCGCCACTAGTTGTCCAAGTCCATGCTACCTCCTGAGGGTGCTCATTCCGGTACTTATCGACAAGATCAAACCTGTCGATAAAGTCCCGAAATGCCTTCACATCAGGATTTTAGTACCCGGTTTTTACCTATACGATCTATCTATCGGGGTCAAGGACGGCATTCCAATCCCCCGCTAAGACTACCCGACGAGAAGTCTTCAAAAACGGCTCGATCTGCCGAAACAAAGCAGGCCGCTCAGCATGACTATTGGGCGCATAAACCCCAATGAGACGTAAAGCCTTATCCTTTATAGTAACATCCAGCACGCAAAGCCTGCCCGCCGGATCTGCGAAGACAAGGGAACATGCAGCCTCCAAAGACTTGCTCACTAGCCAAGAGACACCCCTCGAACGACCATCAAAACATGCTGAAAAAAGGGCAAACCCCTTAGACAGTATATCCTCACGGTCATGAGAAGAAAAACGGGTCTCTTGCACACAACAAACATTCACCCCGAGGCGCTGAAGGTCACGAGAGAGCCTCGCCCTGCGAGACTCGGACCTCAGGCCCCGCACATTTAACGTAGCTAACCAGAGAGCCATGAGAAGTCCGATTAGGGTTGTTTACCAGCATTAAACATGGTCGGGGTAAGGATACCGACCGCGTCTCCCATAGACCCATGGCCCATCTCATTCTTGATGGTGCCGTCTTGGGAGATACCGCCGATATCCCAGGGGAAGGTCAATTTAAGAGCTCTATACAGGGATGGATGAACTAAAACGGGGACCCTCCTGCACAGAACTGTTGTAATTTTTTTAAATTATCATTTTTCTACAATGGCGATGGGCAAAGCCATCTTACAGGCATTTACGGCTTCTTCCACCATCGCCCAGGCTTGATTAGCCGCAGGTCCTGACCTAATAACTGTCAGGACCCTCTGGGCATTTGGGAAATTTTGAGGACATTCAATGTCCAAATCAGCGAACTGCTTTATTGAGAGAAGGAATTTTAAGTCTTTGACCCTGTTGCTATAGTCCCTGGCTCTCTCTGCCTGGGCTGGGGAAATACGGCATACCTCCTCTCCAGTATTGAAAATAAATCTTTTTTTCTTTCCTTTTTTCCTGTGTGGGGCTTCTTTGCCTCTTGGGAGCAGGAGGAGGCATCTCGGCATTTTTTTTGCCGGTGATTGCTTGGGGGTATGAAGGGGGTGGGTTTTTGTTTAACGGGGAAGGAGTGGGTGTGTTCATGGGGGTATAAAAGGATCTGTGTCTGTAGGGGCTGGGATCTCTACTGGTGGGTTTGGCCTTAGATGGTGAAATAGTAGGCGATGGTGAGGGGGGTTGTTTCTTTGGAGAAGGGGTGGGTCTACTAGAGGACGTAGAAGGGATTGGTTCTTTTCTTTCTGAATCCAGTTTTTTTTCAATTCTTTTAATTTTTCCGACTTTTCATAACCGGGATCAAATCTCTTTTGTTTATCTTGAAATGATTCTTCAGAGGCCGGGGCATCGCCCTTAGCGTTGTTAGAGGGAGTGGGGCTGTATGTGCCTTTCTTCCTAGGGGCATCAGGGGACTGAGGACCCGCTGTCCGGCGCTTCCCTCTGGCCTTACCAGCAACCAGCCATTCCCCTCCCCTTCTCCACAACTGCACCGGCAGCGGGCGAAGGCTCTTTGGGGAATGTGGCTTTCGATGTCGCGCCGACCGGAGGATTAACCGACCCGGTCCCGGAGGCTGGTACGCCCATTACAGGCGAGGCGGAATTTAGAGACGCGGTCAGAGGGGGATCTTGAGTAACTGGCGCTTGACTTCCAGAGGCCTTCTTCTCTGGGCAGGAGGAGGAGAGATGACCAGTCACTCCACACCTCCAGCATACCGGTCTTCGACCCGTCACAATGACCGGTAATTTCAAGACGCCAACATCCAGACAGTTGGGGATGGAGCGGAAGGCTTTCTCGTCCAACATGATGTCAAAGCTCCACCCCCGCTCAGGCTATCACAGGAAGCTCCCAGAATTTCGCCATACTGGGAGAAGAACGCCGCGAGATGTTCCCCGATAACCTGAGGAGGGACCTCGTATACCGTTACCCTGGTCTTACGTCGGCCTTCGTACTCTGTACGCAAAATGATCTCTTTGTTGATAAGCTCGCGGCTAGCCGCGGCGACGCAATCTTCTGATGTGGGCAACAGTACGTCCCACATGAAAAATTTAGCACCCTTAACTATTCTAAGGGCTTGAACCCAAAAGGATTCCAATGCTTTTAACACTGTGTTTTTCGTCGAGCGACAAATTTTGCGCGTACGCTTGTCCACGACGAAAAACAGACACTATTCTTTTGTCAATTTTTTTCAATTCTTGGGGGTCTTCCAAAAGTCCACCTTCTACAACAAGGTGTGCACGTAACTTTTGGCACGCTCAAGAACTCCGCTAAATTGATAACGCACTTAGGAGGGGACGACCAACAAGAGGGCGATTCCCCGGCCTCAGGCTCAGTTTGCGGTTTTTTTCTGGTATCTGTACTTTTTTCTGTAATTTGGCCATTATTGGCCTCCATAGTTGAGTCCTTTTCATTATTGCCATTTTCGGCTTCCGTAGAAATATTAATATTTTTTTCTTTTTCATTTTCTTTTTTCCCAGCAGCATCAATGTTGCTAGGGGAAGTAGTTTCCAGCGCAGGAAATTCCTCTAAGTTATCTTTGTCCGGGGGATCTTTCTTTGTAGGATTAAAAAGGTGTTTACGTATCGCCTTTTTAGGCTTTTTCTTTATGGCCAAAAAGGAGGGTGGCTTTTTTTCCTTTTTTTTATCCATATTAAATAATAAGCAGGAAGGGGAGGGGTAAATACGGGTGGGGAAACCGCCTTGTAGGCGGAGGGAGGGAGAAAAAAAATAATAAAAGGGGAGGGAAAAAAGGTTTGCAAGACAAATATCAACAGACAGAAGGACGTGTGCAAAAAAATGTAAACAGGTAAAACAAATGGACAGACGAGAAAATGTGAACAAGGTTCACAAAAAACGAAGAAAGAACAAAATTACAAGTACAACAGACAAGCAAGCTACAAATTACACAATAAAACTAATAAATATACACGGAAAAAAAAGAAAACGTACGAAACACAAAAAAGTTACAAATTACAAAATGGCTGCCGCTAAAAAAAAAACGGTCAACCCAATAACGTTAAAGAAAGAGGAGGGACAGAAATTACAAAAAAATATTATAAACACGTAGATTTTTTTTTTTTTTTTTCTAACGGATAACAGAAATAATTAACACGTAATAATTAAAAAACGAGAAACGAAAAAATAAACGATAAACTCAGGGGTGTGGGTACTGGAAAAATTAGACGTAAATAAAAACAGAGATAACTAATAACAGAAAAAAAGTAACGGTAAAAAGGGGAAGGAAATGAAAAGGAAAAAACAAAAGGTCAAAATAAGAAAGTTCGGAAAAATGACAAATTTAAAAAAAAGAGAGACAAAAAATTTAATTAAATCAAAAAACTTAACTAAATAAAGGCAGTCCAAAAGGTAGAAAAAATAGTCCTTCGAATGACAGCAAAAATGTCTAACACCGGTCAGGAGCAAAAACGGTCAAAAAGCAAAACAAACACCGAGTTCGCTAGACTGACTGAGATAAAGTCACCCACCCACGAGGGTGTCATGCGGCAAAATGCCTTTTTTAATGTGGGCATTCAGGAGCCATTTGGCTCAGCCAAAAAAAGCCCATTTGAACCCGTATAAACGGGTTCACCGAGTTAACCTCCCCGAAGGAGACTTCGCCCTTCGGCGTAGCCTGTTTTCGGGTTCTTTTCCGTCCGGAGACAGAGAGAGTTGAACCTGCAGTCGGGTTTTGAGATATTCAGTCACCCACCCACGAGGGTGTCATGCGGCACAAGCCTTTTTTAATGTGGGCATTTGAGCCTTTCAGCCCAAAAAAATATTCCATTTGAACCCGTATAAACGGGTTCAGGGCCGAACCTCCCCGAAGGAGACTTCTCTCCTTCAGGTTCCTTTCCGGAGACAGAGAGTTGAACCGTGCAGTCGCTCAAAAAGTGAGCTGGACTGACTGACTGACTGGGGTTGTCTTTTTCCTTTTTATAACCTTTTGGGTTTTCGAAAGTGGCTCAAGATATTTTGGCGCAATTCTTGCTTTGGGAGGTTACCAATAGAATTGCTTGATTCGATTCTTTCTTTTATTGGTTGAGCGTTATCTGCGCGTAGGCGTATAATATGGATTATGCTTTTTTTAAGGTTGGAGAAGGTTAGAAAATTAGAAGAGTCCACAGTCTTTTTCATAAACTGGATTATAATTTGACAGTCATCCAGAAGACGATATTCTCAACACTAGTCCGTGTTTGTAAAACTGACGAAGAAATTTGATCTTTTTATTAGTTTTACTCCATCTTATGCTGCTTTCCATCATAATCCACTTTGTCGATCTGAAATCCGAAATAGTATTTCCAAAGGTTTCAAAAGGTTAATAAACCGTCAAGAATAAATCAATATTATTATTGTTGATCTTAAGATCAACAATAATAATATTGATTTATTCTTGACGGTTTATTAACCTTTTGCAGGTTATTTAAAGGCAGACAATATATTTGATTGTAAGATTTTTTTAGATAATAATGATTTACTGATACACGTTATACTAATTAAATCATAACTGGGGGAGAGAAGAGACAGATTCATACTTTTCCCAAGAGTATTTACGCCTAAGTGAATATAATGAACTCGACTGGAACTGAAATTTGGTTTTTCGATTTCCAATTCCGAGATATTATCTATTACACCTCCCGTATAACCAAGTTTACAGCACCTAATATTTTCAAGCGGTCACACATCTAGATACTGACCAGGCTCGACGTTACTTAACTTTCGTGATCGTAGGTAAAATATGTGATAAAAATGCAATAATAATAAAATAGAGTAAAAACCTACTAGTATTAGAAGTAGTAATTGCAATAATAATAATAATAATAATAATAATAATAAAGAAAATATTTAATCTGAAAAAATAAAAGTAAAATTTAAAGAAATGTTATCTTAATACTCTTCATAATTAGTTTTAATTTGAATATTTAATAAAACTGTAGAAAATATTTTATTCCTGTCAGTCTTATCGCTGAAATCGTGAAACATTCTTTCAGAAGGCAAATTTTATTTTTATTTTTCCAATATTTTTTTGTAATTTTACAAATATTTTAAGAAATATTTTTGCGTCATGTTTACCTTGGTTGTTGTTTCATTCATGAGATTTTGGCGAATTTAGGATAAATTCTTCCTTTTTAAATGAAATCTGATATCAACGACGATTGAATTGGAAGCGTCCAGTCCGCAATGAGAATGAAACATGTTGATTTTTATTGCGACGATTGTTAAAAAAAAAACAATAAGTGAGTTCCAATTTATAGCGACAAAAGTGAAATGAAAGACAAGCAAGTAAAACAATAATAATGACGAGCTTCATTTCCGAAATTCAAACAATTTAACATAATTACGTTTATTATTACTATGAAGTGTAAACAACAACAAAATAAGACACACACACACACATATATATATATATATATATATATATATATATATATATATATATATATATATATATATATGTAAGCTGATCTTATAAAAGATTTCAGTTATCTGTTTGGATTGGTATTGCTTTTATGTCCATCGTCTTTTTCATGTTGAATTGTATATGGTCTATATTAATTATGTTTTATGAATATGTCCTGAAGATGGTCTATTAGACCGAAACGTCCGACGTTGACATTAAACATTAAAACAGCGTAATCGCATATTAGGATTTTTGTTTGTTTTTTCAGTATATTTTTATTCATATATATATATATATATATATATATATATATATATATATATATATATATTTCAATAGTGAAAGAGTTTGGTGAAAGCAGGTATGACGTCACGGAGACTGACTTGTGTACGTTTGGCTCAATTTGATTCTTTTCAAATGGGTAGGGGTAGGAGTGTCTTCGAGAAGTTGAATGGTCATTTAGGAGAATTGCTGTGTATATTGGATACGATGTGTTGATGGGGCTTCCGTGTTGGTAACATTGATCAAATGAACAGACGTATACCAAGATCGGCGGCGTCCATAGCACAGTTCAGTCCGTTGGCAATCGTTTTACACATAAAGACTAAACTACCTCTAGCCAGGCTTCCACAGCATCGTACACATAGTGTTGCGACAGAGTCAACCGACAGAGCTCTAATGGTGCATCAGTGATGAGAACAGGTTCTGCCTAATGAGAGTGATGTCAGTGTTGCAGATTCAGATGTCAGTGTTGCAGATTCAGATGCCAGTGATGAGAACAGTTTCTGCCTAATGAGAGTGATGTCAGTGTTGCAGATTCAGATGTCAGTGTTGTTGATTCAGATGCCAGTGATGAGAACAGGTTCTGCCTAATGAGAGTGATGTCAGTGTTGCAGATTCAGATGCCAGTGATGAGAGAAGGTTTATGCCTACATAGAATTGATGACCGTTTATGTGTGCAATGTAGTCCATAGGAAGGACATCTTCCAGTGGGTATTTGCCCACGACTGACAGGCTCAATCACTGGTATCATGGTATCAACTTTGAACGTAAACAAGCGCTATGCATATCCAGAACGTCATTGTTCAACGCATTATGTTGTTATGTCTTAAGCACGAAGTCAGTGTGATTTTCCAGCAGAACAATGAACAGTCTATTTAAAATACTTTGTAAGATGTTCAATAACTTTCCTGGCACATACGATTGCTAAACATGTCTCCCATTAAAAGGACATGATGGGAAGACGCCTGACACGTTCAGTTAGACTACTTACATCTCTTACCTCATGGCATCAAGAAATACAAGAATAATGTATTGCAGGATGCTATTCGCCATCTGTACGGCAATACGTATGCAAGTATACTAGACT